>CAUYRH010080696.1:0-86122 GCA_963574655.1 Perodicticus potto | reverse complement strand
TTCTATGCAGATGCATGGGGGTAAGGCCACGCACAGGGGATAAGGCCATGCATAGGGGATGGTGCCACGCTCAGGGGATAGTGCCACGCACAGTAGGTAAGGCCACACACAGGGGGGTAAGTCCACACACGGGGGGTAAGGCCATGCACAGGGAATAAGGCCACGCACGGGAGGATAAGGCCACGCACAGGGGATAGTGCCACGCACAGTAGGTAAGGCCACACACAGGGGGGTAAGTCCACACACGGGGTGTAAGGCCACGCACAGGGATAAGGCCACGCACAGGGATTAGGCCACACACGGAGGGTAAGGCCATGCATGGGGGATAAGGCCATTCACAGGGCATAGTGCCATGCACGGGGTAAGGCCACGCAAAAGCAAAAGCCAAGGAAAATGAAGGACAGCCAAGGATTGCTGCCGCCACCAGAGCTGGAAGAAGCCAGGAAGGACCATCCCCTCGACCCCACTAACACCTTGACCGTGGACTTCTGTCCTCCTAAACTGTGAGAGTACATTCCCATTGTTGTGGGCTCCCCAGCTCATGGTCACCTGTTGCATCTGCCTGGGGAATCAGCAAGTGCCAGCCTAGGACTGGTAGACGCTACAGGGTACACAGCACGACGTCTACACTTCCCAGCCCCCTCACTGCCAAGTTCTGGCCAAAGAGGTGGAGGTGGAGGGGATTCTCAGATGAAGACCCCACACTCTTTTGTCTCCACCCCCCCACTGCCATCCTGGGACAGAGGTGTGGTGGCTGGACTCCTGGGGACAGGGATGAGAGGCCACGCCCCAGAGCCCCCGGGGGTGAGCGGGAGGCGTCTGTGTCCCTCCCAACTCTGTGCAGCTCCCGAGATTGCCCTGACTGCAACCTCCAGACTCCAGAGGAGACAGAAGTAAAACTTCCACCCCTAACCCCAGTGTATCAGGGGAGTCTCCAGGACACGGAGCCAGACCTAGGGAACAAACCCAGAAACCAGGGTGTGGCTGCGCCATGGTGACCTTGGCTTTCTTCCTGCCCCTTCCTAATGCGGGCATGCGTCTCCCCTCCTCCAGATTTAATGAAAGAGAGAGAGAGAGAGAGAGAGAGAGAGAGAGAAAGAAAGAAAGAAAGAAAGAAAGAAAGAAAGAAAGAAAGAAAGAAAGAAAGAAAGAAAGAAAGAAAGATGCTCTCCATTGCCCAGCACCCCAAGTTAGATGTGAAAGGGCCACAGAGAGACCAGAAATGAGCCACCGCTCCTCCCTCAGAGCTGACAGGACGAACACCCTAAAAAAACAAATGTGGCCTTGGAAGTAAACCCCCTAACAAAGAAACTGAAAAGAAACCTCTGGGCCCAGGACGTCTCAGGAGCCCCAGCCGACCCAGCCTACGCTGGCCCAGCAGCCCGCCGTGTCTACTTGGGATCTGAGACCCAAAGCCTCATATCACCTGTGCCTTGATTTCTCCTGCCTTATCAAACTATTTGCTAACAGCAGCACTCTTAAAGTTTCACTCCTTACTGTGAAATGAATACACACTCATTATTAGAAAATGAAAAAAGCGACAAAGAATAGCAAAGGGAACAGAAACCACCCGTGGCCTCAGCATCCAGTGGCCACCTCCTCCAACACGTCACCTCCTTCCCTCACCCGCTTCCCGAGAGGCGGACTCCTCTCCGGCGCCTGCGCACCCCGTTTCTCACTTTCCACCTTCTACTAGGCTCTCTCTCCCAAGACCCCAGGGCTTGCCAGAAATGCCATGATTCAGGAATGCCGACGGACAAGTGGACACACAGTACAATCGCTCTACACTCGGGACGTGTCCGCCTCTGTGTACGTCCTGCAGTGGACTCTAGACTCTAGTGGAATCAGCACACTGGACGGCAGAAGGGGGCAGAAAGCTGTCCTCTCCCAGAGGCACAGCCCCAGCCAGGCACCTGCTCCAGGGGCACAAGGAACACAACAGCCCCAGTCTCCGCCCTCATGGAACCTGCATCCCAGAAGGGGGAGGCCCATGAGAAACAAATGAAGAGACAGATAAAAATATCAGATAAGGGGAACTGCTGTGACAAGGACAGGAAAAGGGGGCTCGGGACAGTGGCTGGGAGGCTGGTCTAGACGGTGCTCAGGCAAGCCTCCCTGCAGAGGGGTCACAGGCGGGGGCGGGGTGCTCCTGTGTCAAGGCCCCGAGGCAGAGAGCAAGCTGCAGAAGCCCCCTCTGTCTTGCCCTTGGACACTGAATTCTCCCTGACTTTGCTAACCTTGACTGATTGGATGGAAATAGTGGTATCTTGCTGTTCGAATTTTATGACACTTATTTTTATATTTAATAGGCACGGCTTTTCTTCTTTGTGAACTGTGTATCCCCAGTGTTTGACTAATTATGCATTGAGTGGTTTTCTTATAAATTTGGCAAACTATTTAGAGAAGACACGGACGCTCTGCCACATTGTTTTAAGAATGTTTCCCAATTACTGTCTGGGCTTTGTATTGTGTTAATTCCCTGCATGGCAGCCAGGCATCAAATACTCTGTTGGGGAGACTGGGGGTAGAGTACCATTTGCCTTTATCATTAAAACAGAATTCATTTTCAGATCTTTTTGGATATTGCCTTTAGTCCATCATTTACAATTGAGTTTTGTTTTTTTTTTACAGTTTTTACCAGGGCCGGGTTTGAACCTACCACCTCCAGTATATGGGGCTGGCGCCCTACTCCTTTGAGCCACAGGCGCTGCCCTACAATTGAGTTTTTAAATCAATGGCCTGAGACAGAGTATAAAATTCCCACTCAACCTTTACCGTGTAAAGTGGGAGTGTGGGTTGAGTATTCCTTATCTGGAATGCTTGGGACCAAACGTGTCCCAGGTTTTGGAATTTTTCAGATTTTGGAATATTTGCATACATACACGAATTATCTTGGGGATGGGATCAGAGTCTAAACATGAATTTCATTTGTTTCATACACAACTGGTATC
Source organism: Perodicticus potto (assembly GCA_963574655.1). Taxonomy (NCBI): domain Eukaryota; kingdom Metazoa; phylum Chordata; class Mammalia; order Primates; family Lorisidae; genus Perodicticus; species Perodicticus potto. Next base: position 83,171 of record CAUYRH010080696.1, on the reverse strand, counting down.
TATAGCCCGATATAATATTTTATGTAAAAATATTACACAATATTTTTAATAACTTTGCATATGAAACAAAGTTTTTACATTCACTGAACCAGTAGAAAGCCAGGCTGCCATCATCTCAGCCACCCATGAGGACAGTCTGTGGTTAACAGGCCTGTTGCATAAACCATTAACACGGTGAAAACGTGTGGGCGCGCTTGTGCAAGGGAATTGGGGTGAGCACAGATCTTCTTCCCCACGGAGACACTAAACAAACGGTGTTGTACGCCTGTGTTTCGACTGCACCCTGTCACATGCGGACAGGAGTGGTACTTTCCTCTTGTGACACCATGCTGCCACACAAAAAGTTATGGGCTTTGGAGAATTCGGATTTTGAATCTTTGGATTAAGAAGGTTCTAATACCTCCACACCCAGAAAACTCCATGGACTAGAGGTAAGCTTTGCAAATCACTGCCCTAGTTTGCAACAGTCATGCAGTGGAAAACGCTAACTGTTCATCATTATGTGACAAATGGTGTCAAGTTAATCAAGTTTCCACAGGAAACCAACACTTGCTGGGCAGGTTGGGGGAAGCAATCTGGTTGCTTTTGGTCAAGATCACTCAGCATCAGGATGTCAGGTTCCTATTTTGTTTTGACTACTTCAGGGACTGTGAAAGTTCTCTCTGTGGAACCAGAAAGAATAATTAAAATGAGATTGTGCGTTACGGCTCGCTTACCTTGCTAGGACAAGTGAGTCTCTGACTGAATCACTCACAGCCTGAGTGCATGGTGGGGGAGCGCGGAGTCCGAGTTTGTGGTTCCGATACATGCTCATCTATCCTCTGCAGAACATATTTCCTATCCTTTGCGTTAGGGAAAGTGGGTCTATATATTTAAAGTGTGACTTTCGTATCCAGTCAATTTTGGCATTTTAATTGGTCTAGTCCATTTACACTTAATGTAATTATTGCTGTGATTTGTTTAATTCTACCATTTGCCATCTCTTCTTTACTTGGCCCATCTGGTTTCTCTTTCTTTGATCCTTCTCTTAGTATAAACACATGTTTATTTTTAGCATCTCTTTTTATTTCCTCTATTACCATTTTAGCTGTGCTACTTTTTAGCCTTCAATTTATGGCAGGCTCTCTGAATTAACAGTGTCACACGCCATGTCAAGTAAGGTGTAAGGACTCTGCAAGAATCTAAGTCCACTTCCTGTCACCCACCCACCTCTATCCTTTGTAATATTATTTTACATGTTTTAACTTCTGCATGTTATAAACCCCACAATTACTGTTTTGCCTTCAAGTCAGTTTGTTTCTTTTTTTTTCTTTTGAGACACAGCCTCAAGCTGTCACCCTGGGTAGAGTGCCGTGGCGTCACAGCTCACAGCAACCTTCAATTCTTGGGCTCAAACGATTCTCTTGCCTCGGCCTCCAAAGTAGCTGGGACTACAGGCACCCGCCACAACGCCGGCTATTTTTTGGTTGTAGTTGTCATTGTTGTTTGGCGGGCGGAGGCTGGATTTGAACCCGCCAGCTCAGGTGTACGTGGCTGGCTCCTTAGCCACTTAGGCTACAGATGCTGAGCCTTAAGTCAGTGTGCTTTAAAGAAAGTACCATACGTTTATTCTCTGATGCTCTTCATCTCCTTCCTACAGAACTAAACGTCTGCTTGACCTTGTTTCCCTTCACCCCAAGAACTCCGTTAGCACTTCTGATGGTAAAGGCTCTGGTGAGAACTCATCTCAGCTTCTGTTCATCTGAAAATGTCTTGGTTCCACCCTTATTTTTCAAAGAATGTTTTTGCTAGACATAAAGTTCTCAGTTGACAGATTTGCGGGTGTTTCATAGCACTTTCACGTACGGGATGACATGTGAGAGTTCCAGTTGCCCCACGCCCTTGCCGTTTTTTGGCACTGTTAGCTTTCCAAATTTAGCCCTCCTAGTGGTTGTGCAGAGCTGTCTGGGTGCTTTTCTTCCTCTTAGAAACGTAGGTTATTTTTTAATGTAAACACAGGATCTACTATTAAACTTTTACTAGTGCTATCTAAATATCTTGAATTTCCAATTTTTGTTATTTTAAACATTTGGGGTTATAATTTCTATATTGTAAAATTCCTTCATTTTGAGTAAGCTCGTCAAATTCTGCAATCATCATTATAATCCACTTGGGGACATTTTTATAACCTCGTATGTATTTACAGCTAATCCGCATTCCCTTCCCTAGTCCAGTTAGCTGCTATCTACTTCCCGTCTCTACTTGTCTACTGGGGGCATTTCATAGAAATGAAATCGGAGAATATGAGGTCATTTGTCTAGCTTCTACCATTTAGCATAACATTTGTGAGGTTCATCCATGCTGTAGCATGTAACAATACTTCATTCCTTACTAATCAATAGCCTTCTGTTATACAGATATGCCAAATTTTATCCATTCACCAACTGATGGACATTTGGATTGTTTCCACTTGCTGATTATGAATAACACCGCAATGAACATTCATGTACAAGTCTTTATACAAATGCATGCTTTTCATTTCTTTGGGGTGGGTACCCATGAGTGGAACTGCTGAATCAGTAGGTAAATTTATGTTTAACTCTTTAAGAAACTGCCAAACCATTATCCAAGTGGCTACACCATATTACAATCCCACCAGCAATGTATTTCCCACTTTTCCACACCCTAGCTAACACTTGGTATCGTCTCTTTTGATTATGTCATTCCCATGGGTGTGAAATCATATCTAGTTATAATTTTAATTTGTAGTTTCCTGATGACCAATGAGGTCGAGCACCTTCTCATGTGTCTGCTAGTCGTTTAATTATCCTCTTTTGGAAACACCAAGTTTTTGCCCATGTTTGAGTTATTTTTCTTATTGTTATATAACTTTTATAATCTTCACAAATGAGCTTTGCGGTATACATGTTGAAAATACTTTCTCCGGAGCGTGGACATTTAGAATTCTTCTAGGATTTTTCTATGCCAGAAGCTCCACTGGCTGAAATAAAGCCTTTCCTCTTATTAAAAAAAAAAAAGGAAAGGAAATACTTTCTCCCACTCAGTAGCTTCCTTTGTCTCTTTTATTGGTGCCTCTTTAATATTCAATGTGCAACTCTTTCTGAATAGTATATTTATGCAAATAGTATATTCGTATCCTACTTAAGAAATATTTACCTGCTCCAAGATCATGAAGATAGTTTCGTTTTCTGCTACTAACTTTATTGTTTTAAATTTCACATTTAGGTCTAAAGGCCCACTTTGTATTAATATTTACAGATGGTACCCGTGTAAGAGTCAATGCTCCTGTTTTTTCTTACAGATATTCCATTGTTCCAACATGGTTTATTGAAAACTCATTCTCTCTCTAGTAAACTGCAGAGTCACCTTCCTCTTAAATCAAGTGATGGGGTATGTATGGGTCTATGTCTGGACTCTCCCATCCCATTGACCTATCTGCCCTTCAGCGTCACATCTTTACCAGTGTAGCTTTGCAGTGAACTTTGTTATAGGTTGTAAAAGAACTTCAATTTTTTCTTCTTCAAGGTTGTGATTCCACATCCTTTAATTTGTTTTTTATCATATTTAGGATCTGCTTGTAAATGTATACTCAAAAAAAAAGTTCTGCTGGGATTTTAGTCGTATTGTGTTCCAAATCTACAGGTTATGAAAGAACTTATATATGAACTAAATCTTCTCATCTATGAGAATGGTATCACTCTCCACTTATTTAGGTCTCTGATATGGTTTGGATATTTGTTGCCCTCTGAAGCTCATGTTGAAAACTTGAACCCCAATGTAATGAATGAATTCTTGCTCTGATAACACCCATGGAGATCTGTTAAGGAGCCTGAACCTCTTCTCCCCTCCCTTGCTGTCCTTCCTCTCACCATGAGACACCCGCTCACCCTTCACCTTCCACCCTGAGTAAAAGCTCTCTGAACCCCAAACCAGGCGCAGATACCAGCCCCATGCTTCCTGTATGGTCTGGAAAACCACAAGCCAAATAAACCTTTTTTCTTTATCAATTACTCAGCCTCAGGTATTTCCTTTATAGCAATGCATAATGGATTAAGACCATCTCCTTTATTTTCTCAGCAATGTCATGTAGTTTTCAGGATAGATATCTTACACAACTTTCATTAGATCTATTCCTAGGTATTTCAAATTTTTTTTGTACTCTATTGTAACTGATACTTTTAAAAGCTTCTTTCCATATCTGGAGATCACTTAGGGATCTAAAAATAGACCTGCCATTCGATCCTTCGATTCCTCTACTAGGTATATATCCAGAAGACCAAATACCACATTTTAACAAAGATATTTGTACCAGAATGTTTATTGCAGCCCAATTCATAATTGCTAAGTCATGGAAGAAGCCTAAGGGCCCATCGACCTTGAATGGATTAATAAATTGTGGTACATGTATACCATGGAATATTATGCAGCCTTAAAGAAAGATGGAGACTTTACCTCTTTCATGTTTACATGGATGGAGCTGGAACATATTCTTCTTAGTAAAGTATCTCAAGAACGGAAGAAAAATATCCAATGTACTCAGCCCTACTATGAAGCTAATTTATAGTGTTCATATGAAAGCTATAACCCAACTATAGCCCAAGAAGAAGGGGAAAGAGGAGAGGGAGAGGGGAGGATGGGCAGAGGGAGGGTAATTGGTGGGACCACACCTATGGTGCATTTTACAGGGGTACAAGTTAAACCTACTAAGTGTAGAATATTAATGTCTTAACACAATAACTAAGAAAATGTGGTGAAGACTATGTTAACCAGTTTGATGAAAGTATTTTAAATTGTATATGAAACCAGCACATTGTACCCCATAATTGCATTAATGTACACAGTTATGATTTAATAATGATAATAATAATAGAACAGCAGAGGCTGAAAGGCTGCCCATGTTTAATACCCTTAGTCAAGAGGAGAGTTTGGTTTTTAAGTCTGCTGGGAAATGTAGTCAGTGGCAGGCCAAGTTTCTGTCCCCTCAGCTTCTTTTGAATCAATTGTAACTTCTTTCTATGATAGTGGCCTGGTGGTACTTGAAGCCACAAATTTATTTTCGTCCTTATTTAGAGCAGCAGTAAACTATACTTAGGAACGTGGTGCATTGCCTAAACCATGATCATATAGGGAAGTGATTCCCTTTCCTCCAACTGGTGAGGCTTCCCATAATAGGGCTGTCAGTCAGAGATGAATGAGGAGCATCACTCATTTTTTTTCATAAAAAAGAAGTTCTGTAATCACAGTCCTGCCCAGAGGAAGGGTTACCATTCTTCCTTTTAAAGAACATATATCTTCTACATTTTGGATATGTACTTCTTATAATGGGAATCTCACAATCTCATTAGTAGACCAGGAGTCAGTAAGGGGCCAGATAATAAATATTAGAGGCTTTGTAGGCTCTAGTGTTTTTGTTTCAACTATTCATCTCTGCCTATGTGATGTGAAAGAAGCTATGGACAACATGTTAGTAAGTGGATGTTGCTGGGCTATAATAAAACTTCATTTACAAAAGCAGGTGGTGAGCTGGATTTGGCCTACAGGCATAATTTGCTTAACTCTGAGATAGACTATTCTATTGTGAGACAGTTCTTATTAGCTTTACCTGCAGACTGGGTAATTCATGACGAGTAAAAATTTATGTGGCTCATGGTTCTGATGGCCGGGAAGTCCAAGAGCATGGTGCCAATATGGCAAGGTCCTCAACCCATAGCAGAAGGCTGAAGGTGGAGGCAGAAGCAAGCACACAGAGAGAAATGGGCTGAACGTACAGGGTAACTAGCCCAATCCCATGATGATGGCATGATCCTATGGAGCCCCCATGATCTTACCACTTCTGAAAGGTCCCACATCTTAAAACTGTCACAATGGCAATTAAATTTCAACATGAGTTTTGGAGGGAACATTCAGACTGTAGCAACTGATTTCCTCCTTGGGGAAATGGTTGCTATATTCTTTCCTCTTGGAAATTTTCAAGATGTTCTTGCATTCAAACCCTAAGTACTCCCCAGGGGCCATTTAGAATATAATGCTAGGTTAGCTAAAGGGAAACCATTATATTTCCTGTATGCTTTCAGCTTGTTGTGTCTTAAAAGTTTAGAACTAGCCTGCTGCCACAGCTGCTGGGAGCAAGATTAGAAAAGGGCTGTGAGGAAAAGGAGACCAAGTGTCAGAACAGGCTAACCACAGAGTGCTGGAGATAAGATCAACTGGACAACATGTCGTTTGCTGATGAGCATTGAGTAATTTGACTTGCACAGAGCTTGCTGTCTGCTGCAAACCTCCCTGCCTTTGCCTCTTCCCCTTATACATCTCTCAGGAAGCAGAGGGGATGAGATGGTCTTTGAGACGATGGTTCACTATCTCCTCCTGTGCTAGCACTTGAATAAACTACTTTCCCTCACCAACACTTGCCTCTCCCATCTGATTCTCAGGCAGTGAGCAATCTCCAGGTCCTGTTACCAGACTGTGTGTTTTTATTTTGTGTTTAGAAAACATGATCCTCACACAACTTCATTGCTGGCAATAAAGGACTTCTTGAGAAGTTGTTGTGCTCTACAACCCCATGGCAAAACCACATTGGAAATACTCATAAGACCTAAGGAGGCAGATGCCATTTTCTCAGCTAGTTTCTACAGGATAGCTACAAAACTGGACTCTGAAGCCTGAGCAATTTGGTCAATCCCCTTGAAATCCTTGTATGCTCTGTGCAAGCATTTATTGTGAATCCAAGTAGGTCTTAGTTAGTTGGCAATACTCAAGAAGCTTGGTTTGATTACTTCGTGAAAACTATGAGATCATTGGAAATAATGGTGTGAAAAGTTATGGCACCCAAGTCAGTTGCTGTCTTTGTGGTTGTTAGTAATAAAACCTCATAACAGAGTTTCAAATTATTTGTATTGAGTTGTGTGACTGAGGTAAGAAGACAGGGGGGCAACATAAAGTAGGTTTCCTTTACTTTATTACATTTTGGTCAGGCCAGAACTAAGATTGCATTTCCTCCACACACAGCTCTTTTGCTCTCTCCTCAGTTGGAATGTCCTTTGTGCTGTCTCCATTTGGACATATCCTACTCATTTTTCACCTAGCTCAAATAACATCTCTGTTACACTTGCCTGCTTGGGTCTCTTGACACAGAAATTATTTTTGTATCTAAATTCCATCATTTCACAAACAAATAGTACTTGTAATGTACCTGTTTATATTTCCCTCTTCACTAGACCGCGTGCTCTTTGAAGACCAGGACTGTGTCCTCGTTGTTTTTGTATGTCACATGCTTGCTACCCTCTCATTTATGGAATAAATAAATAAATGAATAGGTGGGCGAACAAGTTAATCTATTGTCTAAGACCAGTAGTGATTATGAAAGCTGGGTGATGAGACTTTTTTTCTTTCAAATGCTGTTTGCCAAATCTACATGCAGATGATGGAGAGCAGAGTGCACATTTCATTCACGTTTGACCACGATTAAAAGAACAAACAACAAGAGGCTGTTTGTATATCCAAATGGAATTCCTGAGGCTACTATATCCATCAGAAAGCATTGTTTGGAAAGGCTCTAATGCTACACATGATATGATTCACCCCCAAGCTTTGCAGCCTCCAAGGGCAAACTCCCCATATGTCCCAAATGTCACCTGTGTGTAAAGCCACCCAGGGGTATAAGTGATGGCGATAGGAGTACAAATCTATAATTAGGTCAGCTATAGGCATGATGTCAAGTTCTGATACTCTGTATATTTTCTGTGCTACAAAAGGACAGGCAGTACAGCTGGGCCAACAAATCAACAGAGAGAGCAAAAAGTCTCCTTGGTAATTTAGAAATTATTGGATTTTTTTTGTTAACCTTTCAGTTACCCAACTGTGGGATTTGAATAATACCTGAACAATGTAACATAATCCATGCCTTTTTTTTTCCTTCCTTCCCCCCCCCCCCACACTGATGTAGCTAGTTTTCCAGATGGCTGCATTCATAGCACAATAATGTGGTTAAGTGCTCACCACTGTGCCCTGCCTTAGGCCTGAACAGTTAATAGCCAGACTGGAGCCCAGAGGCAAAGGGTAGTTTATGTTTCTTTACATATGAGCTTTAATACCCTCATACCGCATTTCCATGATCAGTGAATTTTTAGAAAAATCAAGAATTTTGCTCATTACCGAATTTCTTATCAATGTTATAGAAGTTCCCTTAATAAAAAGGAAAACAGATTGAGCTAGAAAAAAGCTCTTACTAGGGAATAAAGTAGTTTCTATTGTAGTAGGATATTGTATGGAAGGGAGGATAGAAATTTTCCCCAGGTTTGTTGACATATAAACTACATAGGACCAGAAATCATTAGAATATAAATGCCATTCTAAAACAATTGAGGAAGAGCCTTGTTTGGTGCCATTTCTTATAATTATATGCAGGCTGGGAAGCTGGAATAAGGTATCAGAATTTAAAGCTTGTGTATGAAAAGTGCTAAGCAGCAGGCTTTTTGGCTTTAACCTTTTTAATATTCTGGAAGCTAATTGTCCAGACCTTCTCATCCTTCCAGGTTAATGAAGTGACTAACAGGTCACAATAGAAAATGACTGCCCAATCAAACCATGACATACAGCAAAAACAGAAAATAAAACAAAACAAATGAAAGGCTGGAAGTTACATAGGCTTTTATTGTCTTTCAAAGAATGTACAGCAACATTAGCATTCCCTTGTCTCCTTGTGATGGATTGCAGAAAGAATCAGAAAAGGCACAACATGAATCTGTTCTCAGGACAATGATTGTAATCAAAATAGGAAATGGTACAAATGTAAGCCATTCTCCTTGCAGTTTAAAGATTATAAATCCCTTTTTCATCTGTTATGATCCAGGGGCCTACTTGTGTTTTTTATGGTTCTTTACATGCTTGGAATTTTAAAACTGTGATGTGAAGGGGCTACAGCTGTTCTCTTGTTGATTTTGATGTTTTATCCTCACTTTGAGCATTGCACCCTGGTCTTTCCCTCCGCTGATCTGCAGCCCAAAACTGCTGCCAGCACCTCTCACGTGAGAAATCCAGCCCATCCTGGTCTCTTCCTCTCTGAGCATCAAAACACATTACCTACTCCTGGAAGGAGCTTAGGAAAACCTTGGGAGTACTTGCCCAAGTATTTTGCTCTTTCTAAGAGAATTGATCTATTCTCATGATCATCATGCAACATAAAATGGAAGTGGTAGGTATAGTAGATTTGGACCCAGAAGACCTAGATTTTTATCCTCAATGTGCCTCTTTCTATGAGTGTGACGTTCCTTCTTTGAACTTTTGTTTTCTTATTAGGAAAACAACTGCCCTACCTACTCCACAGGGTTGTGCTGAAGATGAGGAGAGCACACGCATGTAAGGTGGTTTGGGAGCAGGGGTTAGCTTTTCAAATGTAAGATGTTGTCAGTATCGATATCTTGCAGCAAGGTGAAAAAGCCAAGCGGGACATGGTAGTAATAGTGATTTGTGGTCTGTGCATTTCCTAACTACATTGAATGCTTTGAGCTATGGCTAGGTTTTCTTCACATTTGTAAAAGATTCTTAATAGTGAGTCTTACCTCAGTTCCTTGGGAGGCCCAGTCTTCTTCAGCATTTGGGACTTTGAATATAAAAGAAGTTATTTTCTTAGTTGTTACTGAGGGATCAGTGGAGGTGAAGCATGCTCCAAGGTGTTCAGCCTACGGCCTGGAAGAATCTGAATGTCTCATTTTTCATTTTTTTCTTTTCATATTAAGATTCTTCAGTGAAGGTCAAGATAAATATTTGTACCCCAAAATATTTACAATAAATGAAGTCTTATGCTTATTTTCTCCCTATTTTGTTAGGAACTTTAATCAAATTGAACGTTTTCTAAGGTTTACTATTCAAAGTTTAGCCACTGTCATTAACCAAAGCAATTGTTGGCTATGTAGTCATTTAGATGAATTAGAAGGATCACAACCAATAAAATAGACCCTGCTTTCATGCACACTTGGGTGGGCAATTGAGGATGATGGCTTTGTAATGGGGGCAAGGCCTGAAAAAGGATAAAAATGTTTTCTGTCTCTCCAAAACCTCCCCCACTCTTTTTGGGATTTAAAACCTGTATCTCTGCCTCAGGCCAGTGGTCAGGAGGGGCAGGGGAGTGTCTTTTGTTCTTTGTACCACAGGAGATGGCTCAAGGGAATTGTCCCTTAGAGATCAGGAGAGAGATTGTCTCATCCAGAAGATGAGGTAAACCAGAAACATCAACTATAGTTGAACAGCAACAGCCTGAAGCTGAAAACCTCCCCTTTTAAAGCTCTGTATTTCTGTTCAGAGGCAGGATGTTGGTACTTTAAGATGAGAATCTGCCAATCTCGTCATTTCATGATAAATTAATCCATTTCTCTCTCCTCCTTGAGCTACTTGTTCTCATTCTTCTGATGTGGCAACAGGGATAAGTGCGGAACTTTTGGTAACCAATTCACATTTTTTATTCATTCCCATAGTCATATTTTGAAAATGACATCAAAGCTTGTCTATTGATGCAAATTTACCAGATATACCTTTTTCCTATTCTTTGAAGAGCCCCCTTTCCCCTGAAATGACAATCCGGCCAACCTTGAGACTCAGTGTCACGGCATCTACTTTGTTGGCAGGTAATTCATGCTTTCAGTAGTGTGAGTCACAGCCTTGTTTCCCAGTCACACAGGGCTCCTTTGCTGGTGGGTGGGCCTTCCTGCATAATCTAAGAGGTCTTTCTATTCATGAAACATTTCTTGTTTCCATGGTCACTGCTCATCAAAATCCTAACACTCATAACCATGGACATATTTAAGCTGGAAATCCAGTTCCACATTTGAGGAGTACCTTTTTTTCACAGATATTTTGGTCTTGCATTTTCTGATTTCATTCATGTCTGATTTCTTTCATTTCTAATTTCAATGGAGGGAAAAGTAATACTAAGCCCACTTTTTACCAAGTGGCCTCATGATTTTAAAGAATCTCCACATATTCAAATTCCATTTTTATGTAATATAATTTTAATAGAAATGCCCATTTTATGGAAGGAAAATGAGAGATAAAAATTTGAATGATTCTTAGGATCCTCTTATATCCTTTTACTACATTTTGATACAGGCTAATTCAGTAATAAAGTTGGAAGAGTTGGAATTGTGGTATGTTCTATCTCCTATCATTATTTATTAGAAAAGAATTATTTTTTCTAACTGCTTCTGCCTGTTGTCAGTTTCCTTTCTCATAAATGTATACCATAGAAAAACCAGTTGTTTGAGGTATTTCGTGAGCTGTGGTCCAAATGATTTTCCCTAATGTAAAAGCATAAGGCAAAATTTCCTTTTTTTTCCTGAAAAATAATGTTTAAAAAAAATCAAATGACCTCAGACTCAATTTAAAATTAGAGTTTCAGAGCCACTCCTTCAATTCCTTTGCTCTCTTAACAGTTCCAGGGAAATAACATCTGATATTGTTATTCCTATTTTGCAGATAGGAAATTGGGTGATATTCAGAGAAACAATGTGGGTTTTCCAGCAATGTCATTTCTAGGAAGCAGACCAAAAACCAGTTGTTTCTAATTTTAAGTTGAACCGCCAAACATTTTCCAACTATTCTCTTCATCCTTCTTTTTCCTTTTTATAAATATTCATGGAGAACTCACTCTGTCTTAGATACTGGAGATGACTTGGCGATAAAGAAAAACCCTGTCCTCTGAAAGCCCATTCCGGAATGGGGAGAAGGGACATGGACACAGTTCACTCTCACAGGACGTGACAGGAGCTGTGCTGGCACCATGGACAGTGCTGAGAGAAGGCTGAGACGAGTGTGATAAACTCTGCCTGGGTGTTGGGGAAGGGAGGATTGAATGCATGAAGGTTTTACAAAAAATAGTGACATTTTGAACTAAGGCTTTGAAGACAGAGGAAGGAAGAAGGGAAAGGGGGTAGGGTGAGGGAGATCATCTGGGTGTGGTGACCATAATTCCTGAAATATGGGTTGCTCCCTGAGAGGTAGGGCAGGAGAGGAGGAAGGGCTGTGTCGTAAAGTCTGGGGCCTTCACAGTAGTCTGTCCTGTCCTGCAGGAAGGGGGACTGCTGACAGCGTAAAAGCAGTATAGACATTGACACTGTGGGGTTTGAAAAGGCTGCTCTGGTTACAGTGTGGAACAGTGACTGGAGTAATGAAAATTAGTGAGAATGAGTTCTGTGGCGAACTACATGTGGCCTGCAGAAATTCGTATGCTGAAGCCTTAACCTTCCATGGGATGGCATAAGAAGGGGCTTAGGGAGGTAATAGAGCCCCAACGACAGCATTAATGCCCTTGTAGGGAGACACATGAGAAAGCGGCTTCCTTTGTCTTTTCCTGGACAAGTGAGGAGACAGTACCTGTAAGCCAGGAAGGGGCCCTATGCCAGACATAATTCTAATTCTAATGGGCCAGCACCTGCATTTTGGACTTCCCATCCTCTAGACTTCTGATAAATAATTGCAGTTTGAACCACACAGTCTATGACAACTTGGTATAGCAGCTCAAACTGATTGAGGTAAGGTCCTCCAGGAGCTGACAAGCTAGAACTAAGGAAATGACAAGGGGGCAGGGTGGATACATTTGAGATTTTAAGAGAGAATAGAAAAGAAGACTGTCTCATTGCACAGTATGAGAAAAAAGGTATATTTCTATTCGAAAAGGCCTTCAGAATTCTGATAAAAGACAAACATATTTACAATGGTGATCATTTGTAATCATTTCACAGCTCATGAAATACCTCAAACAACTGGTTTTTCTTTGTTTAACATTTATGAGAAAGGCAAATGGCAACAGGCAGAAGCAATTTTCCTTTCTTTCTTTCTTTCTTTTTTTTTTATTAAATCATGGTTGTGTACTTAAATGCATTCATGGGGTACAATGCGCTTGGTTTTATATACAATTTGAAATATTTTCATTGAACTGGTTACAGACTCCTCAGAAATTCAAAAAATCCTCAATGAATATTACAAGAAACTTTATTCTCAGAAATATGAAAATCTGAAGGACATTGACCAATACTTGGAAGGGCGCCACCTTCCAAGACTTAGCCAGAATGAAGTGGAAATGTTGAACAGGCCTATATCAAGCAATTTTATTTTCAAGGAAACCATTCCTAATTTTTGCTCTGGGATCACTGCGTAACAGTGCAGCTCCATACATCTTTGGAGTCAGAGTCCTGCCCCTCCTGAGGGTCCTGCACCTACCTGCATACCACGCAGTGCCAGCGCCGCCCCCTGCCTGCCCAGCAGCGGCGCTTCCGGACAGCCCCTCTGTCTGGTGCTTACTCTTGCTAGGCAGGGATGGCTTTTAACTTTTTTTCTATGTCACAGAAGGGCATTAATATTTAGAGTCACACAGTCTAGGCAATTAAAATGCATGCTTAATTAAAGGCTCTCAACCCAGGTGAGGATTATTACCATAATTTTCAGGATTTGGCAACTGAGATCCAGACCACGTAAGGAGACAGCCAACACCTTCCGTATTGTTTCACATTACTGTCCTATAATGTCTATTCTGTATAGTTAGATACTCTGTTTTAATTAGTGTCAGAAGGAAGTGTGTTTTCTCATCAATAGGTAGTTCTCTGTCATGCCTGCTAGTGGGCAGGGGTTCCTCTGCCTCTGGAGTGCAGGAGTGGTAGAGCATTCTGGCTGCATTCTGGGTTAAATGCAGTGTGAGGAAGGGGTTCCCCTGCCTCTGGGGTGTGGGAACGGTAGTGCATTCCTGCATTCTGGATTAAACGCAGTGTGAGGTAGGGGTTCTTCTGCCACTGGAACATTATTTGATCTGGCAGTCTCACCACTAGGTATGTACCTAGAGCAGATGTTTAAAAGATTACTTTCTTATTGTCAAGAAGCCGTAGTCCTTCTACTCTGCTACTGAATGTTGGAACTTACAACTTCTATCTAGCTGTATGTTGACACCCATTAGCCAACCTCCCTTCACCACCACCCCAACCTTCCTGGAGTCTGTCAGATATTCTCCTCTCTACCTTCGTGAGATCAACTTTTTTAGCTCCAACATATGGGAACATTTGATATCGTCTTTGTGTGCCTGGACTATGTCACTTAATGTACTGATTTTCAGTTTCCCTTTTGTATATATGCTGCACTTTCTTTATCTATTTACCTATTGATGGGTACTTAGGTTGATTCCATATCTTTGCTTTTGTGAACAGAGCGGCAATAATCAGGTACGCACAGGTGTCCCTTTGATACACTGATTTATTTTCCTCTAGATCAGTGGTTCTCAACCTTCCTAATGCCTCCTAATGCCATGACCCTTTAATATAGTTCCTCATGTTGTGGTGACTCCCAACTATAACATTATTTTTGTTGCTACTTCATAACTGTAATTTTGCTACTACTATGAATCGTAACATAAATATCTGATATGCAGGATGTATTTTCATTGTTACAAAGGGGCCATGATCCACAGATTGAGAACTGCTGCTCTAGATACATATCTAGTGGTGAGACTGCCAGATCAAATGATATTTCTATTTTTAGTTTGTGGAGACATTTCCATACTGTTTCCATAGTGGCTGTACTAATTTCTTTTCCCACCAATGGTGTATCTATAAGAATTCCCTTTACTCCATATTGTCTGCAGCATCTGTTATTTTTTGTCTTTTTAACAATAGACATTCTAATTGGGATAAGATGATATCTCATTGTGGTTTTGATTTGCATTTCCCTGAGGAAAATGGCATTTTTCAAAATATTGGCATTTTTTCATATACCTTCTGTCCATTTGTCTTTTTTTTTTTTTTTTTGAGAAATGTCTATTCATATCCTTGTCTCATTTTTCAATAAGATTTTTTAAACTGTTGAATAGGTTCTTTTTTTTTTTTTTTGCATATTCTGGATATTAACCTATGAATTAACCTATGAATAATGTCCAAATATTTTCTCCCATTCAACATACCATTGAATGTTAATTTTTGCCTGGGCTATGCAGAAATTTTTAGTTTAATATACTCCTATTGGTGTATTTTAGTTTAATATATTCCCATTGGTGTATTTAGTTATTGGTGTTTTTGAGGTCTTAGTCATAAAACCTTTACCTAGAACAATGTTCTGAAATGTTTTTCTCATGTTTTCTTCTAGTAGTTTTATAGTTCTGGGTCTTATGTTTATGTCTTCAATCTATCTTGAGTTGACAATGAAAGATAGGAGTCTAGTTTCATTTTTCTGCATATGGATATACAAATTCCCCAGAACCATTTATTGTAGACACTTTCCTTCCCCAAATGTATGTTCTTGGTGTCTTAGTTGAAAATCTTTTGGTTGTAAATAAATGAATTTCTTTCTGGATACTCTGTTTTGTTCCAATGGCCTACATGTCTGTTTCTGAATACCATGAATACCATGCATATATGTGTGTATATGTGTGTACACACACTCACAAATATATATATTTATAACTATATGTATATATATTTAGACAAATTCTTGCTCTATCACCCAGGCTAGAGTGCCCTGGCCTCAGTCTAGCTCCCAGCAACCTTAAACTCCTGGGCTCACACAATCCTCTTGCCTCAGCCTCCTGAGTGGACCTGGCTAATTTTTTTTTATTTTTAGTACAGATCGGGTCTTGCTTTGCTCAGGCTGGTCTCGAACTCCTAACCTTAAGTGATCTTCCTCAAGTGATCGTAGCCTCCCAGGGAGCTAGGATTATAGGCATGAGCCACCCTGTCTAGCTGCTTTACATTTTGAAGTAAGGTACTGTAATGCCTCCAGCTTTGTTCCTTTTGCTAAGGATTGCTTTGGCTGTTCTGGCTTTTTTTTTATTCTATATAGGATTGTTTTTTCTATTTCTGTGAATAATGACATTGGTATCTTGATAGGGATTGCATTAAAGCTGTAGATTGCTTTGGGCAGTGTAGTCATTTTAATGAAATGATAATAATTCTTCTGATTTATGAAGAAGAGTTCATTCCATTCATCTCATTTATGAACATGGGAGGTTTTTCCATTTGTTTGTGCACCTCCAATGTGTTTTGTAGTTTTCTTTGCAGAAACCTTTCATCTTCTTGATTAAACCAGTTCTTGGGTGTTTTATTTTTTGGTAGCTATTGTAAGTGGGATTGCCTTCTTTGTTTCTTTACCAGCTAGTTCATTAGTGGTATTTAAAAATGCTACTGACTTTTGTATATTGATTGTGTATCCTGAAACTTTACTGAATTTATCAGATCTGAGAGTTTTTGGATGGTTTTTAGTTTTTTTTCTGGATTTGAAAACATAGCATCAGCACAGAGGAACAATTTGACGTCTTTTTCAATTCACAAGCCTTTTATTTATTTCTCTTGCCTGATTGCCCTGAACTTTGTGGCAAAAGGAAAGGTGAAATGGACATCCTTGTATGATGTTAGCTGTTGGTTTTGTCATTATCACCTTTACTATGTTGAGTTTGCTCCTTCTATGCTTAGTTTGTTGACAGTTTTTATCATGAAGGGATGTTAGAAATGTTATAAAATTCTTTTTTCTTATCTGTTGAGGTGGTCGTATACTTTTTGTCCTTCATACTACATGATGTGATGTTCACATTTATTGATTTGCATATGTGGAACTATCCTTGCATCCATGGGGTAAATCCCACATGATAACAGTGCAGTATTTTTTGAATGTGCTGCTGTATTTGTATTAGTATCTTCTTGAGAATTTTTGCATTTGTGTTCATCAGTAATATTGGTTGGTAGTTATCTCTTTTGGTAGTGTCCTTGTTTGGTTTTGGTACATTATAATGCTGGCCTCATAGAATTAAGTAGTGAGAATTGCCTTCTCCTTCAATAGTTTGAGAATTGGTGTTGTTGATTTTTCTTGGACAGTTGGGTAGAATTTAGCAGTGAAGCCATGTGAACTTTTCAGTGAAGAAAAGTTCTGAACTTTTCTTTGTTGGAGACTTTATTACTCATTGAATCCATTATTCATCATTGGTCTTTTCAGGATTTCTATTTCTTCCTAAATCAGTCTTGGTATGTTGTAGGCGTTCAGTAAGTGATCCATTTTCTTTAGGTTTTCCAGTTAAGGTTTAGAAATTTATAATAGTCTCTGATGAACTTATGAAATTCTGTGGTGTCAGTGGTAATGACTTCTTTTTCATTTCTGATTTTTCTTATTTAGATTTTCTCCTTTTTTCTTGGTTAGTCTAGCAAGTAGTTTCTAGAGAATCAAAATCACTTGATTGTGATGTTTTCAAAAGATAAAGTATTTTTAAAAAGCTAATTTTTCATTTTGTTGATATTTTTTATTTTTCTTTTAGTCTCTATTTTCTTTAGTTCTTCTCTGATCTTTATTATTATTTTTCTTCTACTAATTATGAATTGGATTTGTTTTTGATTTTCTAGTTCCTTAAGGTGCACTAGATTGTTTAGATGAGCACATTATACTTTTTGATGGAGATGTTTATTACCATAAAATTCCCTTGTAGCACTGCTTTTGTTGTGTCCCAAAGGTTCTGGTATGCTTTAATTTTTATTTTCATTTGTTTCAAGAATTTTTTTATTTCTTTTAGAATTTGTTCCTTGAATTAATATTCTCTTTTTTTAATTGTCTTTATTATTAAATCATAGCTGTGTACAATAGTGCAATCAAGGTGTACAATGTGCTGGTTTCATATACAATCTGAACTATTTTCATCAAACTGATTAACATAGGCTTCCTGGCATTTTCTCGGTTATTATATGAAGACATTTGTATTCTGCATTTAGTAAGGTTTGCCTGTACCCTGAATTAATATTCTTACTTAAGAATATTATGTTTAATTTCTAGGTATTTGTTCAGTTTCCAAAGTTCCTTTTGTAAATGATCTCTAGTTTTATTTCACTATGGCCTAAGAAGATTCTTGACATGATCTTCATTTTTAAAAAGTTTGTTTAGACTTGTTTTAAATAATATATGATCTATCCTGAAGAATGTCCCACTTGTTAAGATGAATGTGTATTTTATAGCTGTTAATTGAAATGTTCTATGAACAATTAGATGTAACTAATTAATGTTCTAACATGTAGTTTAAATCTAACATTT
This sequence comes from Perodicticus potto, assembly GCA_963574655.1. Taxonomy (NCBI): domain Eukaryota; kingdom Metazoa; phylum Chordata; class Mammalia; order Primates; family Lorisidae; genus Perodicticus; species Perodicticus potto. The sequence continues at coordinate 65,135 of CAUYRH010080696.1, read as the reverse complement.
AATTATTTTCTGCCTGAATAATGTCTAATGCTGAGAGTAGGGTATTAAAGGCCCCAACTACTATTGGAGTCTATTTCTCTTTTTAGATCTAATAATATTTGGTTTATATATCTGGGTTTTCTAGAGTTAGGTGCATATAAGTTTAAAATTGTTATGTCCTCTTGCTGAATTAATACATAATGACTTTCTTTGTCTTGTTTTGCTGTTTTTAACTTAAACTCTGTCTCATCTGATATGTGTATAGATTCTTTTCCTTACTTTGGTTTATACTCACATGAATTTTTTTTTTTTTTGCCCCCTCCCTTTACTTTCAGTTTATATTTGTCTCTATAGGTGGGATGAGTTTCTTGTAGGCAGAAATATAGTTTGGTGATAGGTTTTGGAAAGTATATTTGATTTACTTTTTTTTTTTTTTGAGACAGAGCCTCAAGCTGTCACCCTGGATAGAGTGCTGTGGCATTATAGCTCACAGCAACCTCCAATTCCTGGGCTCAAGCAAGTCTCCTGCCTGCCTCTGCCTCCCAAGTAGGTGGGACTACAGGAGCCCACCACAATGCCTGGGCATTTTTTTTTTTTTTTTTTTGGTTGCAGCTGTCATTGTTGTTTGGCAGGCCCAGGCTAGATTCGAACCCGCCAGCTCAGGTGTACGTGGCTGGTGCTTTAGCCCACTGAGCCACAGGTGCCGAGCCTTGATTTACTCTTTAATTTCAATATATTTAGGGGTATAAGTGTTTGTTTGTTTGTTACATGGATTAATGTTTTAGTGTTGAAGTCAGGGTTTTTAATGTATTCTTCACCTGAAGAGTATACATTGAACCTGATATGTAGTTTTGGTCTCTCATCCTCCACCCACCCTTCCCCTTGTGTCATATATATATTTTTTGTCCATTCAACCAGTCTGTATCTTTTAAGTATTAATACATTTACATTCAAGGTTATTATTAATGTGTGAGGATTTGTTCTTATCTTTTATTAATTGCTTTCTGGTTGTTTTTTATATCCATTATTCTTTTGTTTCTCTTTTTTTCTTTATAACTGTGATGTGATGGTTTTCTGTTGTGGTACATTTGAGTCTTTTCTCTTCCTTGATTTTGTGTTTGTTCTATCAGTGGTTTTTAGATTTTTATGTTTCCCAGGTGGTAGTTATCATTGTTTCACTCCTGGGTGTCAGATTCCCATTAACATTTCTTGTATGGCTGGCTTAGTGGCAAAGGATTCCCTCCACTTTTCCTTGTCTGGGAAAGATTTTACTTTTTTTTCCATTTATGGGTAATTTTGCTGGCCATAGTAAAGGTGGGCAATTTATTTCTTTCAGCACTTTGAATACATGTATTAACTTTTTTCCTCCTGGCCAGAAAAGTTTCTGATGACAAATCTCATGTTAGTCTTATGAAGATTCCTTTGTAAATGATTGAATACTTTCTCTTGCTGTTTTTAGAATTCCTTGTCTTTAACTTTTCAGTTTAACTACAATGTGCTGTGGAGATTTTTTTGATTGTATCTATTTAGTGATCTCTGAGGCTCCTGTATCTGAATATGTAAATCTCTTATTAGACCTGGAAATTTTTATCTATTATTTCATGAAATAGGTTTCTTATTCACCTTCTAAGACACCAAGAATTTGAACATTGGACCACATTTTGGTGTCTAATATGTCATATGTAGGCTTTGCTCATTTTTTCTTTTCTTTATTCTTTGTTTCTGTCTGACCGAGTTATTTCAAAGGACTTGTCTTCAAGTTCTTAGATTCTTTCTTCTTCTTGACCTATTGGAAGTTTTTGAATGTATTTTGTATTTCATTCAATAAATTCTTCAGTTTTATAATTTCTATTTTGTTCTTACTTATATCTATCTCTTTGCTAAATTTCCCATTCATATCCTGAATTGTTTTTCTGATTTCTTTGTATTCTTTTTTCAGAATTCTCTTGTATCTCACCAAGCCTTTTTTAGTATAATTATTTTGAATTCTTTGAGATTTCATAAATTTCTTTTTCATTGGAATCTGTTGCTGTAGAATTATTCTGTTCCTTTGGAGGTGACATATTTCCTTGCTTTTTCCTGTTTCTGATGTCTTTATGTTGATATCTGGGCAACTGGTGTAAGTCACTTCTTCTAATTTTTTGTATTTTTTGCTATCATAGGTTTTGCTATCATTGGCCTATTCCCAAAGTTGAATCTATGGTGTTGGTCTGGTAGAGCATTTGACTTTTATCTGATTGTGTGTGTAGTGTAGACTCTGTATGATTTCTTCAGCTATAAATAACATCATTGGTGTTTGATTTTATTGGTGGCTTAGGTTGTCATTGTTAGTGGTAGCTCTGTTTTGTTGGAAACTGGGATGCGGTGTGGGCATGTCTCTGGACCCCATTGGTGATAGCGGTTGCCTGAGTATGCCTGTCTTTGGGCTTTAGAAAGCATATGCTGGCACCAGTATTAGTGGGTCCAGGCAGCCCAATTCTTGGGGCTATATGTGGTTTGATCAGGTGTCAGAAACGCCATACATGGACTGGGTAGGTCTAGGTAGGCCTCTGAGAAGTGGGCATAGCATGGGTGATGTAGTACAACCATCTGGGGCCCAAGTGGACCACATAGGTGTTGGCAGTGTCTGTGGTAGGCTGGATGGCTAAGCCCCAAGTCCCTTAGATGGAGTGGGACCCTAGAAGGAGTGTTCAGGTGCCCCCAGGCTCAGGTACCTTGGGGGTGGAGCCAGGGTTGGCAGGGCCCCTGATGGTGCATGCAGTTTCTGCCTGAGGTAGGCAGCTGAGGTTGGGCTGTGGCTCTGTTGCTGGGGAAGGTGGGGTTGCTATAGTAGAAATAGTCATAGGCAGGTGGCTAGAGGGTGCACTTTGTTCTTATTTTGGTATCATAGCAGCCTGCACCTGTTGGTGGTGGGATTTGTTCCTTGGGGAGCATAAAAATATAAAGCCACCTCTCTGATGGGGTTGGGCAGATACTGCCAGCAGCTCCCATCTTGGTCCTAGCAGTAGCAGCTGGAAGTGGATGTCAATGGGGCTCCAAGGATGTGGAGATTTTTGGAATTGTTAGGCCCCAGGGCAGGATGCAGCATGGTGGGGGCTGAGCTCTAGAAATGGCACTGTGGTGTAGCTGGTTAGGACTCAGCATGAGCTCCCTCTCTGGAGTAATGCCATTGCATGGTCTCTGGGCTAGTTTCTGAGCTTGTGAGGATTGAGTGGCTCTTCTGTGGAGGAATTCCAGGAATCTGTGGTGAGAATATGTGTGGGGGGTCTCCCACTTATTCTTTCCCTACATTGGGTATTCTCTCCAAGCTCCCATCCAATCCTGGCTCCCTTCATCCTTCTTCCTTGCTTTCAGTGTTTCCCACCACTTCTCTGTTGAATTCAGCATCCTCTCATAGATGCTTTATCTGAGGTGTGATTATCTACTGACTATTCTGATTCTTTGTTGAAGAGGTTAGTACCAGTCAGCCATCACAAACTGTTTTTTCCTGCACTAGTAATTCAATTTTTACATCAAGGAGCCTCCATACTGTTTTCTAAAGAGGCTGTCCTAATTTACAATACCAAAAGTCATGTATAAGTGTTTCCTTTTCTCCACATCCTTGACAACATTTAAATCTATCATTTTTTGAGAATAGGTATTAGATGATATCTCATTGTGGTTTTAATTTGCTTTTCTGTGATATTTAGAGACATAAAGAATGTTCTCATATATCTGTTGGCCATGTGTATGTCTTCCTTTGAGAAATGTCTGTTCAGGTCCTTTGCTCATTTTTAAAAAATACAGTTATTTGTTTTCTTGTTATTGAATTGTTTGAGTTCCTGGTAATCTTTTTTTTTTTTTCTTTGCAGTTGTTTTTTGGCCGGAGCTGGGTTTGAGCCTGCCACCTCCAGTTTATGGGGCCGCAGGTGCCACCCGTTCCTGGTAATCTTTTGATACTAGCCCTTTGTATAATTTGCAAATATTTCCTCTCAATCTGTGGTTGTCTCTTCATTCTGTTAATTGTTTCCTTTGCTATAAAGAAGCTTTATAGTTTAATGCCATTTTACTTTCAGCTTTTGCTTTCATAGTCTGTGTTTTTAGGGACTTGCTCAAGAAATTAGTGCCCAGACCAATGTCATGGAGCTTTCCCCTTGTGTTTTCTTCTAGTTTTACAGTTTCAGTTTACAGTTTATGTTTAAGTATTTAATCCATTTTGAGTTGATTTTTGTATAAAGAGTAGGGTAAGTATTCATTTTCATTCTTCTTCATGTGGATATCAAGTTACCTCAACGTCCTTTATTGAAGAGACTATTCTTTCCCCATTATATGTTCTTGGCACGTTTGTCAAAAATCAATTAATTATAAATGTGTCAGCTTATTTTTGGGCTCTCTATTCTAGTCTATTAGTCAATGTTTCTGTATTTGTGCCAGTATTGTGCTGTTTTGTTCACCATAGCTTTATAACGTATTTTTAAATCCAGTGCTGTAATGTCTCCAGCTTAACATCATCAGATTTTTATATATCATTAGCTTAAATATTAGATAGAATGAAATAAATCACTTAGTCTACTATGTATGTTGGGAAATTTTAGTGGAGTTCATTTTATTTCTCTTTTTAAAACAATTATTTTAAGTCATTTGAACTTTTATTAATGTACTCTGAAAACAAATTAATTTTTTCACTATTAAAGAGATATTTTTCTGTTTATTTTGCTGGGTATATGAGTTTCTTCTCCTTTTTCTGTTCTTAAATCTTGTTTGCATTAATTGAAGTACTGAATGACAGCTAGTGATTCACTATCCTGCTAAATATGTGTGTTTGTGTAGCATAGTTTACGGGGCAAGTAAAACACAATATAAAGGATTAAGAAGAAAGAGACAACTTATCTTACAACCTGATGATATCATACCACAAATGACTGTCTCTATAAGGATTGAGAAGCTACTTTATCAGTTTTATAATTTTAAATTTTCATTTAAATTATTTCTGTATGTGGTATGTGAATAACTCTTAAAGAATACACACGATTATAGATAAGTATACTTGGGTAGACCTGATATACCAGTCAATTATGAAAGAAGAAGGCAGGTGAAAAGGGCAGCAATGGTTATTTTATTAACTGTTTAACTAATAAGACAAATTTGAATAAGACTCAAATCAAACTTGCTGGGAACATTTATTGCTACCAGTTGAGATTAATGCAGTATAGCATGTCTTTGCTAAAGATGAGCTGAGGGGAGTACAAGCTTATGCAAGTTCACACTGGTCTGAGTTATCCAGCTGTCAGAGTAAGATTGGGTGGATGCCTTTCCCTTTTCTTCTAGAACGTGTTGGTGGTATTGCCAGTTACCTAGTGACTAGCTTTGCTGCACACTTTGAAGCCGTTTCATTTTCGTCTTTTGCCTTCGAGCAGTTCTCAGTTTTTTAGTTTTTAAGAAACTATCCTCTAACTGGTATAGAAAATCTTCAATTCGTCCAACCTGTAATAAATAAACAATACAACAAGATTTGTTGTTGATTTCCTGGGTTTTGTGTACTTATAAAAATGGTGAGGTATTTAAAATTAAATGGCACATACAAGTCCATTTTGGAACAGAACTGGCAGAAACAGAAATAGTTAAACATAACAGCCCCCTTCTGTTTCCATTTCAGGTTTCTATGTTTACTAATGTGAACCAGATATGTAAGAGTTTGCTTTATCACTTAGTCCAATATACTCAGAACGAAATGGAGATTATCACCACCACCATGCTGTTTTTAACAGTCAATAAAACCATGCATTCAAAAAGGAAGAGCATAATTCCTCTGCTTGGTATATACCCAGAAGACCAAAAAACACATTACAACAAAGATATAAGTCTTATTTTTTACAAAAGTTTTATTTTTGGCTGGGTGCATTGGCTCACACCTGTACTCCTTGTACTTGTGGGAGTCCAGGGTGGTGGAATTCTTGAGCTCAGGAGTTTGAGACCAGCCTGAGCAAGAATAAGACCCATCTCTACTAAAAACAGAAAATAAGTCATGCCTTGTGGTGCACACCTGTAATCCCGGCTACTTGGGAGGCTGTGGCAATGAGCTCAAGAGATGGATGTTCCTGTGAGCCATGGTGATGCCATGGCACTCTGCCCAGGGCCCAGGGCACCCCCCTGAGACTCTGTCTCAAGAAGAAAAATAGTTTTAGTTTTACAGGAAAATTAAATGGAAAACAGAGAGAATTCCCATAAACTCCCCCCCAATACGTATTCACAGCCTCCCCCTTATCAACATCTTGTAGCAGAGCTGTACCTATGTGGCAATCACTACCCTCACCCTGAGACATTATCATCAACAAAGTCTACACTTGATGTTAGGGTTCACTCTGGGTGTCCATACCCTGTAGTTTTGATTGATGTCTAATGGTAAGTAGTCGTTCCATCATACAGTTGGATAAATAATCTACAATATTTAGCCTCTGCACCCTTTCACTTAATAATGTGCCTTTAAATTTCCTCTGAGTCTTTTCATGACCCAGTAGCTCATTGTTTTTTAGTGCTAAACAACATTCCATAGTCTGAATGTATCACTGTTTATTAATCTATTCACATACCCAAGTACATATTGATTCCTTCTAAGTTTTGGAAATTATCAGTAGAGCTGCTATAAACATTTGTGTGTAGGGTTTTTTAAAGCATAAGGTAACTCATTTGGGTAAATACCAAGGAACATAATACTAGCTTATATGGTAAGAATGCTTTTAATTTCGTAAGAAGCCTAACACTCTTTCAAGTTTCTGTAACTCCAGCTCCTCCCCAGCATTTTGCACCGTCAGTATTTTGTGTTTTCTAATGCCTGTGTAGCTGTATCTCATAGTCTTAAATTTCAGTTCCTTAAAGAGAGGTAGAAGGTATATCAGTTTTTCATATACATTTTTTCCTCTTGTATGTATTATTTAGGGAATATTTCTGGTGAAATATTTTCCCATTTTTCTACCACTTTGTTAGTTTTCTCACCAGAAAGTTCTTATATTATGGATTATTCCCCTTTTTACTCCATTAGGCAAACTTCCAAGATAAAAAGAATTGGATATAAATGTGATCATTATCTTCATTAGATCAATGACTCCTCAATCTGGTTGATAATCAAAATCTTATAGTAATCTTTAAGTAGATAAAATGGTTTTTTTCACAAGAGATTCTATGTTATGAAGTCTATATTTTTTCCTAGAAACTTCTACATAAAGGAAAAGAAACTGCCATTGTCATGGTTGTCAGATGGGGGCAATCACTACAGTAAACAAACATCTTAGACCTCTGTAACGTCAACTGGATCACCAATGTTTACAGGGTCCCTACTGAGTGCCGGCCACTGCATCAACTGCTAAAAACAAATAGGAGTTTTCATTCAGTAATGTTATATAGCAAAATTGAAACGTACATGAGCAAGCAAATGAGTTAAAGTAAATTACAGCATTGCCTCTAAAAACAGTAAATACTGGAAATAAGGAAAAAAGGAATTTGGAACAGGAAGATGAACAGCAACTTTTTCAGAGAAAATGATCACAAAATTGTGTCTGTAAGGGACAAATAGGAATTATCCAGGCAAAGAAAGAGAGATATGCAGATATTTTTCCAAGAGAAGAAAGATAAAAAATTATTCTATGTTAGGAACAGAAAAAATTCCTTGTGAACTGGAGTGGAGTTTAAGTGGTCAGTCATGATAAATTAAGGTCCTCTCTATAGCAACCATATCTAAAGTTGCTACTATGCACACCTTTTCTTTTTCCCTTTTATCGTGTCACTACCTTTTTTTCTAGCAAAAATTAATAATAATACTGCATAAAAGCAGGAATTTTTAGTGTATTTTTTTCCTCTTAGTGTATCCTATCACTACATGATAAATATTTACTTGTTGAATAAATAAAAGCTAGATAAATTCTATCTGGAAATTTTGTGATATACTGGAAAGAGGCCAGGATTAAAACTTACAATGATTTTATAGCCAGGCTGCTACAATGGACCAGTGTCCTTAATTCTATCAATCAGTTTTTTAAATAAGTAATTAGGGAAAGAAACACAGCCTTTTGAGCATAAGAATATAAACTGTCTGCTGTATGTGAAAGAATGCTTTGTAAGTTGCGTAAAATAATGATTTGTGCGTGTGTTAATGATTCGAATGGCCACACAGTGTTATAGAAAGAGTGCCACATTTGGAGTAAGAAAACCAGAATGAAATCTTTAGAATCAATTCCATTTGATTATGTCATTCACGTGTAAAATTTTTTTTGTTTTGCAGTTTTTTGGCCGGGGCTGGGTTTGAACCCACCACCTCCGGCATGTGGGGCCAATGCCCTACTCCTTGAGCCACAGGCACCACCTCACCTGTAAAATTTTTATATTCTCTGCAAAGCTGAATTATTTGAATGCACTTTAATATAAAAATTGATTTCAAACTTCAGTAGTCCACAGTTTTTTGTTTACTTTGTGGAATGATTACACAGATCGGAAGGGATAGTTTATTTAAAATTGTGGTTTTAGCCATTTTCAATGGGCTTGGACACATTTTGTTGCTATTGTTGCACATTTGCGGTTACTTCCATCTTCCATTTGAAGTGATTCTCCTAAATATACATCAGATCCTGGAAGTACTGTCTAGTGTTACAATTCCACGTGCAGTATAATCATGAGAATGACTCTAGGTGGTTCTGGGTGGATGTGTCAGGTTATGCACAGGTCATATCATGATGGGTTCAGCTGTGAAAATTAGCAGCAGTTAGGAAAGGACTCATATCCATGCATCCATCCAATTCCTTTGCAGCAAAAGCTGCCTCACTGCTTCCTGTAGCTCGGGGATCTGAATGAAGTAAGTTGGACGGTGTAAGTGACTAGGGAGAATCTGACTTCCTCATGACCCTATTTGCTTGTATTTTGATGAAGAAGTTGGCACAGACCTGAAAGGATAAAAGCAGTATGATATTAATTTCAGAGAAAATGTTTTTTTTAAAACTGCTATAGTAGAAACAACCAAAACAACAATAACAACAAGATACTGAGCCATAAAATGTGTATTTACTGGGTAATAATCATTCTGAGGGCTGTTTCAGAGATATTTCCAAAGGACTGAATTGCCTACCTGGAGTGCAATGATATTATGCCAGAGGTGGCCAAGCTTGCTTATGTGTAGTTAGCAACAGCTTGTATTTAGCTAATACGTCTATTTATGCCAGTAATTTTGGTGTGGAATAGTTTTAGTGATGTAGTGCTTATCAGGATGCTTCTAAAATGCCTTTCACAAATGAAACCATAAGGAAAAGCTGTAATAAATAGATATTAAGAGAAAATAAGGCAAAGGATGGGACTGTGATAATAACTTAGTATTTTATAAGGAAAAACTGGCTGTGTCTGAGAAAAGGAGAAATGTTTTCATAGTGAAACGGGAGTTCCTGGATGGTACAAAAGGGTAAACTTCAAACTTTACACGTTAAAATATACCATACAATGGCATGCCATGATCATGATTTCCAATAAAGTGGATATAGAATATATTGAACACCTATTCATATCACAGTGGAATTTTAGAAAAACTTTAAAATAAGATCTTAGACTAAGACTACAATAATACAGTCAAGTCATATCAAATTATAACCGGCATATACATTGTACTCACAGCATAAATTGAGGTTATATATACTGATAGATTCAATTAATTGCTAAAAATTCCTAACTAAATACAAACTGAAAATGTTGCAAATATTATATTGTGTTCTCATTCCTCTTCCCTTTTCTTTTAACAATAGTTTTAATTTTCATGTAATTTACTAGCGTACTAAGGTCTGTCCCAATGGCTTAAATACATTAATATGATTTTCTCTTTCAGAGCACACTGTTCCCCACAGAAATTTTGAGTGTATTTTACAATGGTACATTCTTTCATACATACATTTTTACTGACATCAAACTTCCAGGTTTTGCTCCTGCTATGTTTGTATCACATTTGACAGACAAAATTATATGAGGAGGATGGTAAATTAGATGGTCTTTCATAATGCATTTTTTCATATTCAAACTTTCCAAAAAATAGTTCATATGACTCTTTACTGTACATAGAACGAAGTAAAGTTTCTTATTTTCTTAGTATATTTATGTTTTATCTAACTGTTAGTCACATAAGTATTTTACTTTTTAAAAGTATGATTAGCCATTACAAAGACCTTCTCCAAGTTTTCAGATTATTCTGGGACTGTGATAAATTATAGGCATTGTTCCATCAGTCTAACATTTTTAAAGAAAAGGGTGAAGTGGTTTTAGGAAATTTTGGCAAATGTATTATTCAAGAAAGGTTACTGAACTGCTTCTAGCTGAGCCAGAATACTGAGTCTTGTTCGTTCTTGTAAAAACAAAGGCAGACATGAAGATTTCCCCATTGTACTCAACAAGCCGGCTGAACCCACTCAGAATGTAACTCTTGCTCACAATCTTTTCTAACGATTTCCTCCATAGCCAGACTGGAAATCTAAAGCTCTTTAATATTCTAGCCTCATTATTCTCATTTTCTATAATTTAACAACTTCTCATATTATTCTTAATGAAAAAGTCATGCAATATTGAGCAGTAACTGCTGTTAATTTCCTACTGTATATCATTTGCATTTTTTTTATTGCCGGTAAAGAGTAATTAACATGCTCTAATTATCATACAGATTGTCTTTTTTTCACTTATAAGAATATAGTCCTCTCAACCCTCCTTGATTGTACAATAGTATATTTTATTGTTTCTAATAATAGTATCCTGGGATATACCATTTAAGTTCTTTACAGAAAAAAAATGCATGATTCTGCAGTAGCAGGTTTTCTAAATGGTTCAATTTAGAACAGAGTAATGTGAGTTTTTATGGTTGCTATCAAAAAACATAGACTCTTATTTCTGAGGCAGGACAATGCTATCCTTTTCTCCTGAAGCAAATTACAGTTATATTGCCCGATTATCACACGAGAAAATGTTTTCCTGCATTTCATTCAGATGGCATCTTTTGTTCTTTCATATTTTTAAAGGTTCATGTTGAAAATTTTGTTATGTATATACTTGAGAGGAATAATAAAAAGACTTTTAAGTTCTTTATATTTTTATGCTAATATTAACATTTTTCTCAGTGTAAAATATTTACTTTGTAATTCTTAAAATGATCAACTAAAAGTTCATGAAATATAATACAGAAAAAACGATAAAGGAATTCTCTCTGTATTTCTACAGTGGCATATCATTGTTGACAATACTCATAAAATTTACATTTTATCCTCAAAGAGATCCTGAGCAGAGTTAGCTACATTATTAAGGGGCTAGTTTATATGTTCATTTGGCAAAAGTCAGATAACACGGCAAGGTTATTAGTTAAAACAGTTGTATAATATGTAAGGAAGGTTGTTTCAAAAAACTTACTGACCATGAGGAATAGAACTCATTCCATATTAACTTCCATTTGGTTGCAATCACCAATATATTCTGTACTACGAAAGAAACAGCAAATAAAAAGCACAAAGGTTTCCTGGACATGAAAATCCAGACAAAAATTCTATTTATTTGTACTGACTTTTTAAAAGTCAGTAAATTGAAACATAGTAAATAAAATAAATTAATTTAAACAATAGAAGAGTTTATAAAAGAAAGTGGTAATAATTCCGTTATATGAATAAGAACATTTGTGGTTCTAAGGGCAAAGGTACATATCACATTTGTTCAAAAAAAGCAGTAGAGAGAAATATTGGACTCTACATTCCAGCTGAATACATGACATCAACTCCATGGATTCTGATATATTACAGGTCACATAGAAATCTCTGGGCCTTACTTTTCTTGTCTGTTAAGTGAAGAGAACAATAACTTCTTTCTTACGTACTTGTTTTAAGCATTAAAAATGACTATATCAGGTATAGTGCTCTGTATTTACTGGCTCAAAGTAGAATCCCAATTTAAAAAAAAAAAAAAGGCTATTAATAGCCCATTGTAAAAAAGAGCTTTAAGTGAGCAGGACTGGCTGTAGGTATGATTGAATTCTGGGTGCTAGCTACATCATTAAAATAGGTCAGCTGCTGTCTCTCGTCTCAGTTCTGCTCTTCTCCATGTGCTGGTTTTGTTATTGATTTACATATGCATGACGGCAGGACGGCAGCACCTGCAGCTTCACATGTATTCAGGTTCAAAGCCAAATGTGCCCTTAAAGTTTCTAAACAAGAAAAGAATAAGAAAAAAATGATTCTAAGTCTGATTGGTAAGCCTTGCATCACACGGCCAATTCTGAAAACTATCACCAAAGAACTAAATCCCTCTATTATTTTTTAATTAAATTGAATGTTCCTTGCCTATTTACAGAGGTGAAGTCCCACTGAAATCGCATGCCCTTAGGTTGAATGAGGTTTTAATTTCCAAATGAAAACTGTGGCCATGGCCAGAAATTTGGCAAATAGATGCTAGAGACCAAAACAGCATAACAAGGAGGCAAGCAAACAAAATGCCAAGGGTAAAAAAATAATATTGATGTTGAAATAGCTTCGTTTTTCACAAGAAAACCAAATAATTATTTAGTTTATGAACTTTACTAAACCATCGAAACCCTCAGAATTTTAAATTTTTTATTAGCAAAAAGGAAAGCAATGATTTCTCAAAATTTTTGTTTTCTAGCCTAGATGATAACCTATAGAACGCTTAATATAGTCTTTATAGAGAATAAGTAGTATAGGCAAATATCTTACTAATGTAAAATAATAATTATCAAATATAAGCATTCAAAATATTTGAAAGTTAGTAATAGGTAATTGGTTTATTAAGAATTTTGTTTGTACAGTATAAAAGCAAACAGTAATTAAAATTGTCTGGAAATGAATAAATTTATACATAAATTGTGATATGGAGAAAGGAAATTATTAAAGTTAAAAAATGTATGCTTAGTGTAATCTTTATGAATACTTAATCTTATGTATGATATTTATACAAAGATAAATACAGAAATTTCCAAATCTGTAACAAGTACTTCAAACAGGAAGCATTTTGTAAGCAACCAGAAGGAATTAACCCTCTCCTTCCTTTCTAGGCTTGCAATTTTCTCCTATTGCACCTTATGGGCAAATGATGACATAGAACTCCTTGGCAAAGCAGAAATATTGTTTGTAGATTGTAAAAAACAATCTCCAAGCACATTATATTATAGAATGCTGATATCAAACACAACTTAATAATTGCCAAAGGTTATTGGATTAAAATCAACTTAAAATACTTTGACACAATGGAGGCTGGAATACAAAGAAATGCTATAATTAAACTATTTGATCCAATCATTGTTGAACAATACTATCCATAGAAGTATTCTTTGATAATTGACATGAAGCAAACAATTTGTGGACAGAGAGAGTGCAAAAATATTACCAGAGGTCAAATACTACCAGAAAGAGAGTGTGTTGTTAGGCGTATGGAAAACCATTACAATGAAAGGTTAGAAATAAAAAAAAGAATGCAGAGTGCATAACAATATGAAAAGAAATGTGTGTCTAATGAAAAGTAATAATGACTAAAAACAACAATGGTGATATGATAGGAGTTTTAAACTAAAATTTAAACTTATAGACTTTTAGTAAAATGCCATTAGGTGATAACAGCAAATGACCGAAAGCAATCAAGAAATGTTTCACTCTGTTGCCACAACCTGATGGAGTGCAGTGGTGCAATTAGAGCTCACTGCAGCCTTGAACTTACTGGTTTAAGCAGTCTTCCCACCACAATCTCCCGGGTACCTGGGATTACAGTTAATCCACCATGTCTAGCCAACTTTTCCTTTATTTCTTTAGAATCAGGGTCTTGTTATGTTGCCTAGGCTCATCTCGAAAGCCTGCCTCAATCTCCCCAGTGGCTAAGATTACAGATTCAAGCCATTGTACTCCGCATGAAATGTACATTCATATACAATGCTCTATGGTAGTGTAAAATAGTTCAGTTATTTTGGAGAGGAATTTATCATTATCTACTAAATAATATTTCATGTTCTTACTCAACATTTTAAGTTCTAGGTATTTACTCTTAAGGACTATGAGTACAGGTAAACAGAAGAGCACAGAAAGTTGCCTCTTAGATGTACCCTTGTAAATTGGTGACTTTATTTGTGCAAAAAGTGGCCAGTAGTTTGAATAAAATAATGTAAGCCAGCAATCTTTTGAGTGTTCTGATTTGGAATTTTTTGTCTGAAAAAATCAAAACAACTCCGGGCAATTTCAAGATCACACATTCAATTTGGGAATGATCTAGAACTAAACTTGAAACACAAATCTTAATTTATGATGATATTTTTTCTTGACAAAGACTTTGTAGGCCATTTTGAATTTGTTAGGCTTGTGAGATTTGATATAAGTATGCTACTCATACCAAAATTTCTTCCCCATTTGCACATATAAAGACACATATCTATTAGTGACTTAAAACTGAAAATAGTATTTACATCTTTCTGACATCCTTTATCATTCATGTTTGTCTTCCACATGGTTATAAAGACAAAGGAAAATAATATTCATTCTTATTAGTTTGCCAGGCTGCTAGCTTTCCAGATGCATTTAATTGACTGAAAGCACATCTATCTTCTTGGAAGTCCAAGGCAACAGCACTCCAACTCTGGTTGTTCTTTCTTTCCTAATTCATCAGAATTGAAAGGCAGGTAAAATTTACAAAAAGAGAGAAGTAGCTCTAAATATTGTTAAAATAAATGATAAATTTGGAATATTACTCTGGATATTTTGGCTTTAATATTTCCTATTCATTTTGAAAATTTGAAATTTTCTTCTCTGATGAAGATAATACAAATCGTCTTTCTAATGAGAAACAATTTAACTTCTTGTATAAAATTATGGATTTTGAGCTATCTGTGACATAATGTGTGACGGTAGAATTTCTTCTGAGATATTCATATTATCATTTGGGAAAACCATTGTACTATGAAAACTTAGCAGTATGGCAGAATCTCATTAAGAATAATTTTCTGTGTGTATGCACTGTAGTATAATTGGTATAGTTTTTTAACAACACTGAGCTTCTAGTTTTTTGTTTTTGTTTTCTTTTTCTTATTATTTTTTATTATTGTTTCAGGTTAATTGGAGGGTACAAAGAATTGGGTTACAATGTTTGCATTGTAGGTAGAGTCCCTCTTATAATTGTGGCCCACCCCCGAGAGCTGTGCCCTACATCCTAATGTTGTGTCCCTTAAGGGAGCGTGCCCTTCCCCCTCCTTCCTTCTCCTCCCTCATCTACATTGTTTTATAGAAAGTTTTGATTAAATTTATTTCTTGATAATTTATCATTTCAATTTAGTGTATGAGATGATTAATTCCTAGAATTTGTTAAGAAACATTTACGCTCTTCCAATCATCTTCAAAAAAACAAAAACCCAAGAACCTTTCTTTACCCTAGAGAAAGTGAGAAAGAAAACTGAGTAGGCAACTCTGATGTATCTGAAAGTTTAAAATAATTTAGGAAAAGACAACATTTACTATCAGAAGAAAAATAAAGGAATATGAATAAATATAATTAAATGCTTCCTAAGTAATTAAGAATTTTACTTTGAAGTAGGAAAAATAAGTTATAAATATTTGGAGAAAATAAATACAAAGAGTAAGATAATACAATATGGTGTGAATAAAACATTCATGTATTAATATTTTAATCTAATATTCAAAAGGAAAAGGAATGCTATATACAAAACTATTAGGAAAAAACATAAACTAGAAATGTTAAAAATTATAATACAAAAGCTTAAAACACTAGAATATTAACAATACCAAATAAATGCTAAATGCATACAATGATTCTGGAAAAAAACTTAAATTATTAAAAATTTACTAAAAGGGTGGCACCTGTGGCTCAAAGGAGTAGGGTGCCGGCCCCATATGCCAGAGGTGGTGGGTTCAAACCCAGCCCTGGACAAAAACCGCAAAAAAAAAAAAAAAAGTTATAAAAAAGTATTAAATTTTTGAAATTATTTAAAAAGCTATTTTAAGAAGTTAAATTATTAAAACACAAATTGTTCACTGAAATATTAAGAAAAAGAAGAGACCTATTATCTTTTTAAGACTAAGAAAAGAATATGGACAGGAAATTCAGGTAGAATTAAAGTCTAATAGACATATAAGTATTTTAAAGTAGCTAGTAAAAAAAATTAACAAAATATTTTAAATGTGTTACTATATGTAACCTGTGGGTATCATGATAAATATAATATGTGGTTTGTTCAAAGATCTATGAAATAGACCATCTTGTGCCCTCTTGATGTATCATTTATAACAATTATACTAGTCCTTTGAGAAGCATTTGCAAGCAGGTTTACAAATATATATATATATATATATATTTTAGAGACAGAGTCTCATTTTGTCACCCTTGGTGGAGTGTGCTCACAGCAACCTCCAGCTCTTCAGCTTAGGCAATTCTCTTACTTCAGCCTCTCAAGTAACTGGGACTACAGGCACTCGCCAATCATCTTGCTATTTTTTTGTTGCAGTTTGGCCTGGGCTGGGTTTGAACCTGCCACCCTCAGTATGTGGGGCCGGAGCCCTACCCACTGAGCCATAGGTGCTGCCCTAAAAATAAATTTTAAAAAATTTTTTTCCTTTTAATTTATTAATCTCCTTTAAAAGAATCCCACTACTCTATTATAATTGCTCAAATTTATTAATTAATCCAAAGGAAATAATAATAGATATGCTTCAAACCTGAGATACAGGCCTGTTCATGCCCATAATCCTAGCTTTTTGGGGAGGCCAAAGTGAGAGGATTGTTTGAGCCTAAGAGTTGAAGACCAACATGGTAAAATCCTTTCTCTACAAAAAATTAAGAAGAAGGGCATGGGGCATTCACCTGTAGTCTCAGTTACTGGGGATGCTGAGGCAAGAGGATCTCTGGAGCACAGAGTTCAAGGCTGCAATAGGTTATGATAGGGCCAATGCATCTAAGAACATATGTTTGCATTGTGTGATCAATTTATACTTTAATGGGTGGCAAATTTAACAGCAGTTTTCTTCTGGATCTTTTAAAAATATTTTTAGTATTCTACCTTTGCCTATTACCGATTATACTAATCAGATTTATGTTTTCCAGAAATGTCATCAAGCCACACGCAATAAAGACAGTTCCAGTCCATGAACCCCTGTATCACTTTCCCTCCGGAGAATCTCTAACTGCCCCCTTCTATCATCGCCCAATTCAGGAGAAAGCAGTTAGATTGAGTCTTCGCCCCTTTTCCCTAACAGCAGTTGGGGTTTCTACTCGGAGAGGGAGAATCAATGCAGGACATTTGGCGCCCTAGTCAGCTCAGCAGAGCTGGTGGACCTGCCACCTCCTCCTTGGCGGTGTCAGTGCTGCAGCAGCCAGCTGAAGAACCAGCGGGCTGGATGACAGGCAAGGAGGGGGACCTTCAACCTCCACCAGAGGCTCCAATAGCCAAAAAGGCCGGACAACTGCCAAGGAGACACCTGTTCCTTGGTGTCTCCTTCACTTTACACTTAGGACTAAATGTGCAACCCCCATTTCCTATGCCGAGGTCAATTTCATGTGAATTTCCTAGGCCTCAATTCCATGAATGGACTGTGTCTATCCATTGATACATTCAAAAAAAAGAAAAAGGAAAGCAAAATGTACTTGATCATTTACCTAAAAATATCAAATTGTCAATCTACTGTAACATTTCATCAAAAAGCATACTTGCAATCTCCAGCTAATTAACTCTTCATAACTTTCTTATACCAACAGCTAACTGCATTCTGTTTAGTCAAAAAGAAGCTAAGGAAGCAAAGCGACTGGAGGAGGGGTGAGGTATCTACATCTGTCTGGCTTCAAATGAATAAATAATAGTTATAGAGAGGCAAGCCTAGATTTTAAAAATGTAGTGTTTTTCATGATGTTTAAATCAGAAAATACTGCAAATAATTTCAAATGTACTCAAAAACAACACAAGAAGCAAAGTATCTCAAGAATGGAAGAAAAAAATATGCCATGAAGGCTATGTTAAACAGATTGTATATGAAACCAGCACATTGTACCCCATGATTGCATTAATGTACACAGCTATGATTTAATAAAAAAATGAAAAAAAAACAGAGTCTTCCATGACCTAGTTTCTGTTTATTTATGTATGTGACTCTGAATCAAATCTGGAAAGTAATCCATCTCCATATTAATCCACTTCATTTCAATTCATTCAACACTTACCAAGCGTCTGCATAATACCAGATACCAATTCAGGCACCAAGAATGCAAAAGCCAGTGAGCACGATCAACATCTGAAGAACTGAAAAACTACAGTACAGAGCAGTGGGTATTGATTGTACTAGGGACCTCACACACTTTGTGAACAAGTAATTCTGTCCCAAGTTCCCACACTGAATTTTACGTGTACCCCAAATTGTCTAGATGTGTAAGAAAGTAGAATAGGAAAAGATAAATTACCTATTAATGCTTCAAAACAGTTAGCCATTGCATGCCGAAGGTCTGATTCTCTACAAAGGTCAGGTCCGTGAGCATACAACATAAATCGATCCAGTTCAAGTTTCTACAAAATTAAAAATTACAAAAAGCAAGAAAGAGTCAGTCAAAATCTTAATTGTAATAACTCAGCATCTTCCAGAGAAGGGAAGGTGATGATTACAAATCCATTGGCCTCATATTAGTACATTAAGAGGACTTCGTCCACCATGCATCAGGAATCCTATACTTAGAGTTCCGTTCTGACTAATTAGACTCTTTCCCAAACAGGCTTCTAGGAACTCCCATAGTTCAGGTATGGCTCAGAATTGATCAGAGCTGAGTTTTCTAAGTTCAGACCACCTACTAGCCTAAGCTGGAATAAGACTCTGCTACAAGAGCACAGACCCCTGGGACACAAACATAACCCAAAGTTTTGGAAGTCAGTTATACTTCTCCGATTCCAGAGTTGTATAGTACTGATAAAGTCTGCACCACACAAAATAGATTTTTACGTGCTGGAGTAAACGGAGACCCTCAGAAGACTTCAAAATGCCTTGTACCTCTAAATCTTTTTCTTTTCAGTCTGTGAGGATTGTGGGTGCCCTATGTATTTGCACTTATGTCCCCTTCATAAGCTTTCCCCACTCCTCTCTGTGCAAGCTAAGTTCAGACAATGAATTAGATTGATCTACAGGGCTCTGGGAATACTATCTGCATTATGTTCCCTTCTTTGATTTGGTCTCGGGAAAGTTTAGAGCCAAAGTTGTGGTTCAGCTCTAGGTACAGAACTTATAAATACATCAGTATGGACTAACTTTACCTCTGGCTGCATTTCATTGTCTTACTCCATATTTTCCCTTTACCTTGATTTCTGTAGCTGTTTATTTCTTATCCTCTGGTATTATAACAAACAAATCAATTCTACTTTCAGAACTAGACACAATATAAATGAATATTTTTTGTAAAACTCCTGAAATTGAATAAATGGAGATCATAATTCTTTCCATAAAAGGACTAAGATATGAACATTGCATAAATATGCAATAAATTTGTATCCATTACCAGGTAATTCAATTCAATAAATACTTACTAAGCAATAACATGCCACATAATATGGAACAAGACAAGTCAATGAACAACCTAGGCCACTATGCGTTTCATTAGTCCTCAGATAAAAGGTAGTGAGATTTTGTGTCTCAGAATGTATGTTGAATATTCATATTCATTTATATTGGGAAAAGACCAACAATAAAAACAAGACATATATGCTATAGTATTTTGTAACTGTTATAAAACCATGAGTATAAAATATACTCAAATGAGAGTTCTGACTACCACAAAAGCAACAGGAAGAAAACATCTCTTTTTAAAAATTGATCCCAAAGTACAAGACTTTATACTAGAATATGTAAATTTCATTTGTTTGACAACTTCACTGGGAAAACTCAATTGTTCGCTATCTCTGGAGCCCTGCTTGAGAGCAGACTGCAAGCCATATTTTATGTTATAAACAACAACTGTATTATGGAGTGCTGTGAATTTTCCAACTTTTCCTAGTCTCTACTGTATATCCTTATTTTTCCAAGTAGGCATCAGAGGAACTTTTAAAGGGAGAGGGTAGTAGTCTCCTGTATATGTGTTAAGATGCTCATTGGTCTGGTGAGCTGACCGAGAGCTTTCATTAAATTATGAATGGAGTCAACAATTCTCCATCAATTCCCCTTAACTCTCAGGTGGTTAAAAACCACTGGCCTACCCAGAAGAAAGTTAGGACCTTCACAGCCATCTGCTGGAGCAGATGAGTGAATACGATGGGAATGTCAAGGCTTGGGCTTTGTGGAGGAAATCGCATAGAAATCCCCGAAGGGAGAAAGTGGCCGCCTGTGTCATTGCTCCTGACTTTGCACAGCACCTGATGTGCTGTATAATAGTTTCTGTTTTCATACTACGGCAATTTCCCATACTTGGTAAGTGTCCTCCCTACAAGCGTCTAAAAAATAATTATACAATTCCATTATATCTTAAACTAAAAAGAATATAATGGAGAAGGGAATGATAATCTATTCATTGATATGTACCTCCAATAGCATGAACATGAATAATCAGAAAGCAATCTGACAATTAAATCAACCAAACACTAAAACAGTTTTACATAGAGTTGCGAAATTTTATTCATTGTGATGTGCTAAAACCAAGTTAGCTTACCTTGTAGCCCACAGTTTTTCATTAAGCCATCATTATTCGCAATCTCAAATGCCACAAAAGATGGTTCAAGGCCTACCACTGTAACTATGATAATAATGGTATTACATAAAACAAAACAATGCATTCTTGCTAACACCTGGGCTAAAATTAAGCACATTTTGAATATAATTAATACCTGGCAACATCAAATAAAAAAGCAGATATAAAACTAGGATGAGTTTTATCTAATCTTTTCTATCAAATTCCAACTTTTATATCAAAATGAAGAAAAAAATAGAAATTATGTAAGGCAACATTTAAGAAAAACCCATAAAACCTTTTCCAGTGGATCCTCAGTATTTGGAAATTTAAGAACCACAAGTATAGGTAGTATTAAATAAACCCAAATGGCTATAAAAATGTGAATATTTATCACAAGAACAAGGGAAACAAAAATACCTAGCTCCTACAAAATTATTAACATATTTGTGTGATTACTATGAAGAAGTATTATAGCAACCACTTTATAAACGGAATCATTAAAACTCATAATCTCATTTAATTCTCACAAGCAGGCTGTGTGGCAGGTGCTAATATCACTTCCATCTGACAGATAAGAAAGCAGAGGCTTGGAGAAGAGAACAACAATGTCAGTTTGCACACGGCTACCCTGCCCGAGGGGAGGCGGGGTGTGAACTGGAGCCCTGTTGAATCAGCACAAGCCCCAAGTTCTTATCTGCTAATATTCACCATGGTAAGACACTGCACAAAGATGGGAACACCAAACCAGATTATGTCAGTACAATGCCCAGCACAAACTGAATTGAAGAAAAAGTTCTA
Organism: Perodicticus potto; assembly: GCA_963574655.1. Lineage (NCBI taxonomy): Eukaryota > Metazoa > Chordata > Mammalia > Primates > Lorisidae > Perodicticus > Perodicticus potto. Next base: position 43,685 of record CAUYRH010080696.1, on the reverse strand, counting down.
TTAGTCATTCAGCTAAGTCAATAAGGCTAACTGGACAGCCTAAGCCCTAAATCTTAATTAATGGGATTTGTGATTTTAGAGATTCTCAAAGATCTGTAACGTACCCCGTGTGGACATAAATGGTCTGGAATATTCTGTTCAAAGCTATAATTTCGCTTGTTAATGTAAATTAAAAACAAATATACTACAGAAATATTACACAAAGGGAAAATGCAGAATATTTCACTTCTTTTGCTTTGTTCCCATGTTCCTTTTCCTCAAATGTTCAACTCTGTTCATGCACATCTGTCAAATTTTTCTTCATCTGTTCTCAAGTTACCTCACTGTGGAGTTCATTAGCTGCCAGTGAAACTCACAAGGGTAACAGAAGTAATAAGGCTGAATCGTTAAAACCTAAACAAAAAATACCTGTCTATACCTGGTCTATAAACAGTTATCCCTTAGTATATCCTAGAGAAGTCACTTATTCAAGTGCAGAATTATGCATGGACTGAAGGAGAGGATCGTGGGACAAAACTGTGAAAACTTCAGGCTCTGTGTGTACCTTTGCTAGCATGGCAAGGTGCTGATTCTGAACGATGGCAGTTCGATAGGTTGCTAATCCTCCTTCTTCCAGACTAGGAAACAAATAGTACAAATGGAAACTACAAAAAAAAAAAAAAAAAAAGAAGCACATCAATAAATACACAGCACAACATTCTGCTGTGGTTCTATGTCACAGAAATAGGGCTGGCACACGGTGTCTGTGCGATAGATATCACTCAACCAAACTGAAGGGTTTGCTTAAGTCTTTGAAAGTTAAGTGGCAAGCACAGTGTATCTGAATGTGCTAAAAACCCCAAAGCACTCATTATTCACTCATGTTTTCACATACATTTCTCTTAAAAGACTTCTCTGAAAGCTGATGACAGCAGAGACATTCAGACACACACTGCTAAGAACAACCACATGTGGCACTCTGCAGGCAGGGCTGGAAACAAAGGCTTTCCTTGGATTGAGTTTTGGGTGGCCCCTGATGGACTCTGGGAAGCCCTGGGCAGCGCCACAGGGTACCATATTCTTCCCTAGCACAGACAGGGACAGAACAGAACAGAGAGTGGCACTCACACCTGGCTCTGCCTAAGGAGAAGCCTAGAGGAGATGATGAGAAACGTGGGGATTGGCAGAAGGCCACATGGACAGCCAGCTGGGTCACCGCCGCAGCACTCTCCAACCGCACACCATTTGTAAGACCTACTGCTGACCAGGGCACTAAGCATATTTAGAGGCTTAGGGAAGAGCCTCTTCTCCTCACGGTGTACTTCTCATGAAAAGAAATGACCTCAAGAGAATAACAATATTAATAGCTCAAGAGTGTTCCAGGAGAACCATGTGAGGTCTCCCTTTAAAAGGGGAACTGTATAGAAAAGCTGTATAGAAATATAAAACATACTGTCCTATCCCTACCCCCAAATTAAGAATCCTAAAACTTCTGGAGAGAGAAAACACACATACACACACACACACACACACACACACACAGAAACCTGGTCATTAAAATTACTTTTAAGCTTTACTTCCCTTGAGATCAGACAGAGTGAGAAAGGGATCAAAGACAAATCCTAGAAGATGAAATGACATTTTAAAATATCATCCCTTTCTTTACAAATTGAATATAAGCTCTGAAGCGTTCTAGACCAAGACAAGCTGATCTCCTGTGGCTGTAAGCAACTTTAACATATCCTTGACAGGACAGAGACACCAGCCTTTCATCTTGTAATCTCGCTCATTACAGCGTCAGTGAGTGCAAGTTGTCAGGGCAAAAGGCACAGACATGTGGCTTTTAAGCTCTACAAAAGAGACAAAATACATGGGGTTTCAATGCTTTATTTAGCTAATTACAAAGAAAGTAATGTAATAAGTATGTTACCTATAAAATGTAATTATTGGGGAATTATAACAAAGCCTAATTACCTGGTCAGAAATTCAACAACAGCATCACCCAGGAACTCCAACCGTTCATTGTGGTTAATCCTAGAGAGAGAATGAAAAAAGTTGCTTAAAATAGCAAATTTGCACCCCCTCCTTAGGAACGAATGCATGAGGGCTAGCTCCTTTAGTAACCAAACACCTTACGTCTTCCTCTTAATTAAGAGCACTAACCACTGTATTAGCCCAGAGGTACCTGGGGCCTGCCTAGCAGGAAGGACGGAGGGCATTTCTTCACACTGTGTGGTTTAGGCTTTCTATGAGTGGGCTTCCCTTTCTAGGAACTGTTGTCAAAGCACCCAGATAGTCAAGGTCATTTCTCACTAACAACTGTGGATGTGTCCATCCACTATCAGGCAGAAAACAGAAAGAATGCATTCTAGTGAGAGTTAAAACTGACCCTGAAAAGTCAGTTCTGATATAATCTTCTAAAGACAGCTTCTCATCACCCATATTCTTACACCCAACCCACCATCTAAAATCTTCCAAAGGAAGCCTAACCTGCCTTTTCAGCCTCAGCACCCACTACCATCCTGTCCCACTTACACATCAGGTTCCTGCTCCAGCACTGTCCACTACTCTTCAATAAAGAGGGATCCCCCAAACCACTCGGTGCCTCTGTTCAGGCCAAGTTCTCTGCTGCCCTGGAGCTTTCCACTCTCTCCCCTGTATGCTGAGTCACACTGAAATCTACCATCCCCCAACGCCTACTGAAAATAGTGTCTTCTTTATGAATCCCCCTCCATGCAGAGACACACGTCAACCTATCTTAGCTGTGCGATGCCGTCACACCTCACAGGCTGCTAGTTTCTCATGTCCAAGTATCAAACTGAAATGACCAGGAAGGCAGCTCACAGAAAACTTTTTCCCACCTCTCAGTAAGTCCGATGGAGAGCCTTCTCTCAATGCTGAAGTGATTCTCTCCGTCTCTTTGGATTGACAGACATGTGACATGAAGTGATTTAGGTTTTTGAAAGGCCTCTCCAGCTGCCATGCGAGAATGAATGCAAGAAAGAGAAGCTCTGAGAGGCTACTGCGGGAGTCCCAGGATACTCACCCAGGTGAGGCCTTAGGCTGGGAGGTCATGGTGGAAGTGAGGGGAAATAGTCAGATTTGGGGTAAATTTTGAAGACACAGCTGGAAAGAAGTATTGATAGTTGGAATGTGGAAGCTAAGTGAAAGAAAAGAATGAAGGCCAATGCCTAGACTTCTGCTTAAGTGGCTGATGAAAGGCAATGCCGTATACTAAGGAGGGGAGGTCCATAGGGGAGCAGGTTTGAGAGAGAAGGGTCGGCATTTGAGATATAGTAACGTTGAAATGCCCATCAAACATCCAAACAGAGAAATCCAGTATAGATTTCAACCTACTACTGCTCATGGACAGGACAAAGTTGGTAATAAATCTTTATGGATGGTTAGTGTTGAGATGAGGTTTCAGGTAATGAACTACATGACCCAACCAGAGAGAGGATGTAGCCAGAGAAATGAGGTCTCAGGACTGAGCTCAGGGGAATGTCAAGCTTGAGAGGTCAAGCAGCAGAGAAACCAGGGAAGGAGATCCATCCAGGAAGGTCTGAAGACAAGATGACCATGAGCTATCTTCCAGCCAAAGAAAAGAACATGGTTCAAGAAAGAAGTGGGAGAGTGAAGTGCAGTGGCTCACGCCTGTGATCCTAGCACTTTGGGAGCTCAAGGTGAGCAGATCACTTAAGGCCAGGAGTTTGAGACCAACCTGGACATTACAAGACCCTGCCTCTACAAAAAAATAGAAAAATTACTGGGCCTCTTGGCATAACCTATAGTCTCAGCTACTCAGGAGGTTGAGGCAGGAGCATTACTCGAGTCCAGGAGTTTGAAGTTGCTGTGAGCTATGATGACATCACAGCACTCTAGGCAGAGTGAGGCCCTGTCTCCCTGCAAAAAAATAATTGTAAAAAAAGAAATTAAAAAAAAAAAGAATTGGTGACCTGTGCTCAGTGCTGCTTAGATTCTAGCCAGATGAGAACAGACCACTGATTTGCTTCAGTGAAAGTCACTGAGGACCTTGATGAACAGTCTATAAAGTAGTAGAAACAAACAGGATTTTGACTAGAGTAGGTTGGGGAAATAATAAGTTACCTGAAATTGTACAGCAGTCTCCTCACACCCACCATTTTGCTTTTGAAGGTTACAGTTAACTATGGTCAACTGCAGTTCAGAAATATTAAATAGAAAATAACTTTGTAATTTAACTGCATTCCATTCTTCGTGGCATGATGGATTCTCCTGCTCTTCCACCCTGTCCCATGTGGGACGTGGACCATCTGGTTATCAGGTCACCTGTTGCAGTGCTTTTGTTCAAGTCACTCTTATTTCACTTAATAATAACCCCAAAATACAAAAGTGGTGATGCTGGCATATTGTTATTATTGTTCTATTTTATTATTGTTGCTGTTAATCTCTTACTTTGCCTAATTTATAAATTTGACTTTATCATAGGTATATGTATATAGGAAGAACATATATGTTCAGAGTTAGGAACTATCCTAGGTCTCAGCATCCACTGGGGGTCTTGGAAGGCATCCCCTGTGGATGGGGGGCTGCTGCATATGAAAAGCACCTGATGGAGGGTGCTTGAGGAGGGAAGGAGGATACACTGAGCCGTGGAGCTGAGGGGCTGACGATGGCGAGGGACAGGCCTGGCCCGAGGAGAGGGGGTCTTGCTGACTCCAGGGGTCTTCCTTACATATCTCTCACACTGATCCACATCCTCTCAAAAAATTCAACAGCTGACTGTCAAGTCTAAACCTGTCTGCCTTTCAAGGTCATTCTTTATCTAGTCCCACCATACCCACCCCTTTTATTGACTTTCAATAGGAACTTTCAACTCCAAGTTCACCAACCTTCACATTGTACCATACACCCACTCTCCCCGCCCTGCCCTGCTACATCTCCCAAATCCGGCTCATTCTTAACCATCAGCTGAGAAGCCACCCTAAGTACTGGAACTCCCAGGGTGCTGGCTAGCTCCTACCACGCAACCCCCATTCCCACAAACTTCAGCATGTATCACTCAATCTACAACTAAGTTAGAAAGCATCTTCTATTGTTCTCTGTTTCGTGTGCGCCAGTTTAGTGTCTATAGTATAAGTCTCCTAGAGTGTTAGTATATGACAGAAAATTTAAAAATCTGTAAATTAAATGACTTGGCTACCAAATCATCTACATGGGCAACTTATGTAATTTTAATTATTGCATAAGTAAGTTTATTCTACTCTACTATTCCTCCACATTTTGGAATTTTAAAATAAAAAATAATAATAGGAAAATATTGGAAAGAATCACAAAGAAGTGATTCTGAATCTGCATTTCAATTTATGGACTTTAACTTATGCGAAAAAGGCATTCTGGAAAGCAATTACAGCTTGAGCAAACTTAATTCAATGCTCCAAAATCTGAAACTTTTTGAGTGGCAACATGATACCACTAGTGGAAAATTCCATCATCTGACCTTGTGACAGGTTGCAGTCAAGCACAAAAGTATTAAAAATATTGTATAAAATCACCTTCAGGCTGTATGTATAAGGTACATATGAAATATAAATGAATTTCCTTTACACTTGAGTCCTATCCTCAAGACATCTCATTATGCATATGCAAATATTCCAAATGCCAAAATAATCCAAAGTCTGAAACACTTCTGGTCCCAACCATTTCGGATAAGGGATACTCAACTGTATAATCATTAACGGGAAATGAAAAAGACAGAGAGAAAGAACACGTTTATGGTTACGCTAAAGAATTCATAATCTCATAGTTTACTCTTTTAGAAAAGCAGTAGGTTCTAAGACAAATTTTTTGTTTTTGTTCTGACACAGAGTCTCAAGCTGTCATCCTGGGAAGAGTGCTGGGGTGTCACAGCTCACAGCCACCTCCAACTCTTGGGCTTAAGCAATTCTCTTGCCTCAGCCTCCCAAAGAGCTGGGATTATAGGTGCCCGCCACAATGCCCAGCTATTTTTTGGTTATAGTTGTCATTATTGTTTGGCAGGCCCAGGCTGGATTCGAACTCACTAGCTCTGGTGTATGTGGCTGGCACCTTAGCAGCTTGAGCTATAGGCACCGACCTGCTAAAACAATTTTTCTTCTTTTTACCAAATAAATACTAGATTTTAAAGGACATTTTATTTTTGTTACTACTCCAGTAGCCAAGAGTGACTAAAAAGTCCCACCATGGAGTATAAAACATCATATTAAAAAAAATTTAGAAACTACTCAGTACTGAGCTTTTGCTTTCTGTCAAATAACACCAGAACTCTGTCAAATAACACCAGAACTCCGAAAGCATCTGCCACCATTCTTTCAGAAAGCATCAAGGATTAGAGGCACTATGTAATGGTAAGATGATGTTAACGCCTAAGTCCTCTTGCAATTTCAAGAAACCTAATAAACTACTGTTCTAAGAAAGGACAAGAACTAAAAAAGAAATGGTGAGTATTTACAAAGAAAAACTAATATTCCCTATTCTTTTTCATGAGCCAGTAAAATAAAAATGCATTTTCTGTGGCGTAGACTTTATTTCTTCCTAACAGTTTAAAGTCCTATATAGGAAAATTCACTTAACATGGAAAGCAAGTAAGCCTGGCAGAGAGCTGGGGAGAAACCATATCTGGATTGTTGAATGCGTTATTAAAGAATAAGACATCGAGTCCAAGAAAAACAGCTTCTTTAAAGTCATATAGTACTTTAAATGAAGTCATACTGGCATGTGTTTTACCTTAATTTCTTTTATAAACTTGCATGGAGACAAGAGCTATGTCTAGGATTTTAATAACCACAAAGTTAAACTATTATTTAGTTTGTTAAAATACAAGGTCATGGTTCCAAACAGGTTTATTCAATAATGAGTCTGCTGTTTAATAAATAATTTGCCCATATCCAGCATATATTTTTCTATATCTACACTAAACTACTCTGGCTATACGCCACAAACAAAAATGGGGATTAAATACCACTTTAGTTTATTTATACTGGACAATTTCTAAGCCAGTGGTTTATCTAGAAAAATGGACAGAGTGAGCTGCTAGTCCTCACAGCAGTAGCAAATCTTTTATTCCTTCTCCCATTGTTTATACTTTCTTTAATCATTCCCTTCATAAATGCTAGCAGGCTCCAGGATGAGATGTTTACTGAGCAGTAAACACTCCATTTGTCTTTGAGAACTGAATCAACAAAGGCTTTATGAAATCTAGATTAACTGTAAAATTTATAAGGCACATTTTGTCTGAGAGATTCAGTGCAGTTTATGAAACAACCACCTCCCTATGACAGTAGGTAGTCTAGAGTGCCATTTACTCAGTGGAGCCATCTAGGGATGCGCCAAATCCAAGGGTAACCAAGGGTAACGGCTAGAGTGAGGGCAGACAATCTTTTTTCATCTTTGCAATTGCAAGTTTCAATCACTGGCAGAGTAGAGATAGAAGGAGCCTTGGAGGTCAGTGGACCCCCCCCCACCCAATTCGAGATTCCTTCTACTCATTGTATCCACCTGAAAACTTGCAGGTAGTAGATAAACCCACAAGATTTAGGCTGATAAATCCACTCGGTGAAATTTATATACATTCAATGCATGTTAATATATTTTTAATATAAAAAACATATATAAAACTGAAAATATACTTTGCAACTACTAATTCTTTAAATACACAGACATTATTAGATAGTCCATCTGTGTCTCCCACTGGGTAGAATAGACTTTTTTATGTTATATCAATCCAAAAACAAGCAAACAAATAAACCAAAACCACAACTGCTTGATTTTCCCCTTTTTCTGTTACAACTCTTCTGGCCCCTCCTTCCTAAAGGTCTTACTGGTAATCCATGGATTACTCAAATACCACCCAAGGTCTAATCCTTTAGAGACTATTTCTATGGTAATATTTCATCAAAATTTACATAAATTTAATACATAATACAACTAAGATCAGATGGTTAAACACTGACACTTTTTAAAGTTATTGGTGGCATATTTGCTTAAGAGTAATACCATCAGCAGCGCCTGTAGCTCAGTGGGTAGGGCGCCAGTCACATTCACCAAGGCTGGCGAGTTCGAGCCCAGCCCAGGCCTGCCAAACAACAATGACAACTACAACCAAAAAATAGCCTGCCATTGTGGCAGGTGCCTGTAGTCCCAGCTACTTGAGAGGTTGAGGCAAGACAATTGCTTAAGCCCAAGAGTTGGAGGTTGCTGTGAGCTGCGATGCCACAGCACTCTACCCAGGGTGACAGGTTGAGACTCTGTCTCAAAAAAAAAAGAATAATATCATCATAAAAGTTAATTATTTTATAGTTTTGTTAGGCAGGTAGGCTATCTAAACTTACTTAGTAATTTTAAGTGGTCACGCCTTTTCATTACCCTAGCTTCTCCCAATCAGACTAAGTAAAATACTACCCAGTCGGGTGGCACCTGTGGCTCAGTGGGTAGGGTGCTGGCCCCATATGCCAAGGGTGGCGGGTTCAAATCCAGCCTGGGCCAAAGTGCAACAACAACAACAACAAAAATAGCCAGGCATTGCGGTGGGTGCCTGTAGTCCCAGCTACTTGGGAGGCTGAGGCAAGAGAATCACCTAAAAACCCAGGAGTTGGAGGTTGCTGTGAGCTGTGACGTCACAGCACTCTACCGAGGGTGATAAAGTGAGACTCTGTCTCAAAAGAAAAAAAGAATAATACCATCATAAAAGTTAATTATTTAATAGTTTTGGTAGGCAGGTAGGCTATCTAAACTTATTTATTAATTTTAAGCAGTCACACCTTTTCATTACCATAGCTGATCCCAATCAGACTAAGTAAGATACTACCCAGCCATTAAACTGTTGCTGGCCACAGTCCCTCTTATCACCCCAGCTGTTCCATTTCTCGTCAACAAGTAAATAACTTGGGATAAAAGCAATACTATGAATGACATTCTTTCCTTTAATACTCATTTATTGAATATCTGCTTGGTGAAAGGCACTAGTTATCATGGAGAGGGATCCAAAAAAAAATAGGATGATAGAACTTCACAATCCATACAGTGGAACAGAGAAAAACAACCCCATAGCACAATTATAAAGCACAAGAGTATGTACCATAAGGCAAACACCAGCAGGGTTTGAGCAAGTTTCACCAGGTTACACGGCATTGAAGAGGAAGCTGTATGATGATAGTCGATTTTCAAGGAAGGGAGGGTGTGCTTGACAACCCAGTAAGCACCTCTGTCTTACTAGGGATCAATCTCTGTGATTCTCAAGTAGTTTCCAGGGCTGTAAGACCTCTTACAGAGCTGAATAGCAGCAGACCCTGGTTCTTTCTGAGCGGACAGTAGAGTCAACTCTGTGTCAACAAAAAGATCATATTCACAGCAAGAGGCTCTCAACACAGGCAGCAAAGCCCAGAAGTCAAAAGACAAGAAAGGTTATTTGTTTATTCTTTATCATTGGTATCACTTTCGAAATGGTAAATTCAGATGTAACATGGTTTCTCAGATATCATTCTTTTTGCCACAGTAAGAAAGTCAGCTCTTTGTAATAGAGCAAAAGAAAACCTAAATCATAAGACTTGAACAATGTTATCAAAAGACATTATTTACAAACCAACAACTGTGGTCGGGGTAGATGAGACAAAGATGATTTAAACCTGGGTTTTCATCACTGAAAAGCACATGTCTATGGCACATGTAACCTTGCTGGAGGGCTGTGGGATATGCAGGACTCTACTGAACATGATACAGAGCTGCTCACTTGCAGATTGATCTGTGAAACAGGGTAAAGTAAAACCGTGCCCATCATACCCCACAGGGGGTGATTAAGGGCTGTTTTAATTAGCTATTTTCTGATCTTAGACTCTCACAGAACACCACAGTGAGGCATAGACCATCTTTAAACAAGAATTTCTAAGCTCCAGCCTGCCTTTGCTTTTATACCTCTTGATTGAAGAGGTTTGGTTTATGATAACCTAAAAAGAGAGCAACTCAAGGCAGCCCAATTTAAAAAGAAAAGTGATATATGAAGAAAATAGTGGAAAAGGAAGCTGTGCCAGCTACTGCTGGCAATTGTCTTATTTGTGGAGGCCAGTTGACAGCTGGAGCAATTGCCTCAACTCCCTGACACTGCTAATCCTACTCTACCCACCTGCAATCCATCTAAGTCTGGGTTCCCACAGTGACAACTCTTCAACTTCCCATTTTAAGAAGAAAGCCACCCTCAAGCAATCTCCTCTACTGGCTTTCAAAAAATCACCTGCTGTACTTCACACGCAAAGATAATCTTCCTGCAAGCAACACCAGGTCCCACCAGCATTTGCTTCCATTCAGTTTTCCAAGGGCCTTAATGAGTTTATAAAGACCTAGCCCACTTCATTTCTAGACTCTTCAGGGGCTTATTGTCACATGAAAGTGAGAATATCTGAAAGTATCTTCTAAAATGAGGAAATAAAATAAGAAAAGTTTACACATAAAACTTTCCAACTTATTCCAAGAGCAATATATTACCATTATAATGTAATCAGACAAAACATCACAGGAAATAAAAACTATAAACCAGTATGTCTTATAAATGTAGACAGAAAAATCCTTAGCAAAATATTGTACTATCAAACTGAATTCAGCCACACATAAAAAGGATTGTATACAATGACCAAATGGGATTCATCCCCGGAGAGCAAGGTTGGTTTAACAACCAAATCAATTACTATAATATGCCGTAAGAGTAGAATAAAAAAAAATAAAACCACAATTATCTCAACAGCTGCAGAAAAAGCTTCTGACAAAACTCAATACCCCCTTTCATAATAAAAACACTCAGCAAACTAGGAATAGAAGAGAACTGTTTTTGTTTTTTTTTTTTAGAGACAGAGTCTCATTTTGTCAACCTCAGTAGAGTGCCGTGGCATCACAGCTCACAGTAACCTCCAACTCCTGGGCTTAGGCGATTCTCTTGCCTCAGCCTCCCAAGTAGCTGGGACTACAAGCGCCTGCCACAACACCTGGCTATTTTTTGTTGAAGTTTGGCTGGGGCCGGGTTTGAACTCACCACCTCTCAGTATATGGGGCGGCACCTTACTCACTGAGCCAGAGGCACCGCCCAGAAGAGAACTTTTTTACTCTGATAAAAGGGCACCTGCAAAAAACTTAGAGCTAACATCATTCCCAATAGTGAAAGATAATGCTTTACCTCCCAAGATTAGGATGAAAAATATTTGTTCTAAATATTTCTATTCAATATTGTATTGGAGGCTCTAGCCAAGGCAACTAAGAAAACATAATTAAAAGGCACTTAGATTAGAAAAGAAAAAGTAAAACTATCTTTATTTGCAGATAATATAATTATTCAAAAAAAATTCCTTAAGGTATCCACTAAAAATCTATTAGAGCTAATAAACAAGATCATCAAGGTTTCTGGAATGTACAAGATTAACATACAAAAATCAATTCTATTTTTATATACTGACAATGAATGACATAAAAATGAAATTAAGAAAATAATTTAATTTATAATGTCATCAAAAAGAAAAAATACTTTATATTTGTGTAAAACACTCTGAAAACTATGAAACATTATTAAAAGAAATTAAAGAACGCAGATAAATGGAAAGACATATTAGGAAAACTTAAGATGATAATCATTTTCAATTTGATCTACACAATCAAGATTCCTATCAAATTTCAGCTCACTTCTTTACAGAAACTGACAAGTCAATCCAAAATTTGTGTGGAAATGAAAAACTTCATTAAGACTTTTATACTTCAAAGGACATCATCAAGAGAGTGAAAAGACAATTCACATAACAGGAAAATCTTTGCAGATCACAAATCTGATAAGGGACTTCTATCTGAAATATATAACAACTATTATGACTCAATAATAAAAAACAACTCACTTAAAAATAGGAAAAGGTTCTGAATATATACGTCCCCAAAAGAAGATACACAAATGGCCAATAAGAACATGAAAATGTACCCAATATTATGAGCCATCAGGAAATGCAATTCAAACCACAATGAGATAATACTTGATACCCACTAGAATGGCTAGAATAAAAAGACAAATAATAATAAGTGATGACAAAGATGTAAAGAAATTAAAACCCTGATATTAATATATTGCTGCTGAGAACATAAAATGGTGGAGCCACTTTGTAAAATAGTCTAGTAGTTCTTAAAAGGTTAAAAAGTATTGCTGTATCACCCAGCGATTCCACTCCTAGGTATATACCCAAAAGAAATCAAAACATATATTCACACAAAGCCTACACACAAATATTCATAACATTATTCGTAATAGCCAAAAAAGCAGAAACAATCTAAATGCCCATTAACTGATAAATGAATAAAGTGTGGTATATTCATATCACGGAGTATTATTTGACAATAAAAAAGAAATGAAATATTGATACATACTATCACAGGGTCAAATCTTGAAAACATTATGCTAAGTAAGAGAAGTCAGTCGCAAAGAACCACACGTGGTATGATACCTACTGTATACAATGTTCCGTACAGACAAATCCACAGTGATTGAAAGTAAATTAGTGGTTGTCTAGGGTTGGGCAGGCTAAGGGAGAATGGAGAGTGACTACTTATGGGTTTCCTTTGGGGCAATGAAAATGCACTAAAACTAGACAAATGGCTACAGATGCACAATTTTGTGAACATACTCAAAACCACTGAATTGTAGTCCTTAAATGAGTAAATTGTATGGTATATGAATTATACCTGAATAATGCTATTTTTGAAAACTCTACTTTACCTTGAAGGAGTTGGGTCATCTTGGCCAAGGCGTGACATAATATTTATTAAAGTGTTAATTCCTATTTAAAATAAAAAACAAAAACACAGGTAAATGCTGTTAGAAGTATACTAGAACCATCACATGACATGTAGAAAGAAAATGTTCTCAACTTGACTTTAAAAGATTTAGTATCTACACGTCTAAAAGCTTAAAAAACAATTATTTAAAACACTTGATAGGAGAAAGAATTTTTTCTAAAAAATTTATCCACCTTTATTATAATGCTTTGCTCAAAGTGACTGTTACTATACTGTAGGAGTTGGTAAGAATAGAGAATATAAGAGACTGAAAGAGAACTATTCCTGGTGGGGGTTAATTTGCAACAGGGAACAGGGGCCTCCAGGGTCAGCCGGACATACCTTTTTTCCGCATATGCATGTGATGAACTTTTCTATCTCCATATTTTGGCTGCCGAATTCCACAGTTAGATAAAGAATTCCTGGCATGGTCGGGATTCATTCCAAAATTTAAATGATGACTTGGATGAGTCATGGCCAGCTAAAATTTCAATGAGTTTAACGTTTAAAACTCAGCATCTTTATATCATCCCAAAAGAAAAGGAAAGGAAGCAAGCTGCCCACTTGAATTTTAAGCCCCAATCTGCCCATCTTATCTCCTCTAGTATCAAATATCCAGGGCTCTGGCCAAAAGCCCTCTTCTGAAAACAAACCTAAAACGTCATGTCTTTCAGAGGACAGTTGGAAAGAGACGCCATGAGGCAAAAAAAGCTGGAAGACAGAGTTCAGGTTTGATAGGAAAATTTCAGCATAAGGCCATGTCTTTAGGGATGGCCTCAAATAAATGAAAGAGAAAGGGCTGGCACATGGCACAGGCAACCAGGGTGGAATAATGAAGAGTTATGTTTCTAAAACTCCACGTCCCTTTCCAAGATAGAGAACCCAATGCATCTGTAATCTGCAAGATGAATTACTCTTATCTTAATATCACATTGAGTTTACAGGACAGTATTTCTCACCTGTAATAGACAACGATCTTGAAAAGTATATCCTATCAACTTGTCCAGATGCATTAGGCACTGGTGGTAGCGGATATGATGGGTCAAAACAGGTAGCATCATTGCATGCTAAGAAAAAAAAATACTTCAATATATTTAGTTCTAAAAACATATAAAAACAATTTATTGTACAACAAATAAACCATTTTCACATCCCAAATTCCATCTTATAAAGTCCTAAAACAGTTTACTGAGTGTGTGTCATCCCGGAGAACCCTTTACAAGGGGCGCTGCCCTGCTGTACATGTGTAGTTCCTGCCTGGGTCCAAACCCGGCTCCACCAGTCACACAGTACATGTCCTAGGGCAAGTTGTTTTACCTCTCCTGCCTCAATTTCCTCACCTGCAGATTGGGGTAGAAAATGAAGCTACTTCCAAGGATGGTTAAAAAAAATTAAAGGAGTAATATAAAAGTCCACTTAGAACAAGACCTGTCAGGCCTCACTCAGCGGGAAGAGCCCTGGTTCCATCAGCATTCAGCAGAGCAGTCTTATTTTGAGCAAGACACCTGCATTTCTGGACCTCCCTGCCTATCTTTAATTATAAGAGCTAGGATTTCTTCATTCTGAAACTTTTTGAGGTTCAAGATACTCTGAGAATTAAAGGAAAATAAATTTCTCCCCCTAAAACGTCCATGTGCAAAAGCATGCAAAAGATATACGCAACTTTAATGGGTTCGCATACCCCTCAAGCCTGTCACTGTCCCTCAGGGAAGAACTTATCAGCAGGGTCACCTCCAAATGCCACTCCAGGTTTAACATGTAATGATCTAACATTCCAAAGACAACTTTTATAAAACTACCAGTACAGTTAAGGCACCTGAGGACATGGAACTTTTACTTTTACTTCAATCACTTTACATTTCACTGTAGTTTCCTTACTAGGAGATGATTTTATGGATGGCATAACTTTTTTTTTTCCTTAATAATGTTTCCCTTAGAACTCCAGAGAATGAAGGAGTCATTCTTATTCATTAGAACCTGGAGGATGGGCACAGCCCACAAATGACTGACACACGCTTTACATCACTTCATCTTTGAAGTATTTTAAGCTGGCATTGTTTAAAAATACACAAAAAATGGATTTGCTTGAAAGTATAGAAATCAGTTACATTATTAACTTATAAAGAAAGATTCCTTCTACCAAAGAGGATCTCTAATCAATGGAAAGTCTTTCTTACCAGTTCGATTCACTAAATACCTATTTTGCACTTTCATGTACAAGGCTTTATGATATTGGTGGAAGACAGAAAAGATTAAGACACTGTTGCTGCCATCAAGGGCTTGCTAAAGGTACATCATTAGGATCTGAATTACTGACACTCTGTCCACTTTGTTTTTTCAAAAATACAATAAGGAAACAAAATGCATAGCCAAAGTATAAACAGTTTACCAGCCAACTAAGTTGCAGAAAGCTCAAGGGAGTTGATGCTAAAAAAAACTCAGGGTGATGGGACACGAAGCCCACGCAGTGCAACGACCTTTTTAAAGCAAGAACTCTCCTTGGTAAATGGTTTATTTTTTTAATGCCTCCCATGAGACATGAATCACTACTTCTCAGGAAAATAGCACCCTCTTTAGAGTTCACTAATTATTAAAAAATTACTATTAACTTTAAGCCCAAATCTGTGTCTTTAGAGGTTTTGCCCTTTGATCCTAGTTCTACTGGGAAACAAAGTATTTAATGGCACAATTACCACATTCTCTTCTAGCTAACCTAAAACTTTTTTCTTTTAATCTTTTCTCATGTTAAACAGCTTGAATCCCTTAACCACTTCCTCCAACTGTGTTCCAAATACAGCCAGTTTCTCTTTCCAAATAAATCTGTTCATTGTGAGTACCATGGGAAGGTATGGATGACCCATGTCCATCTCAAATCCCAGACAGTGAAGTCTCAATGTTCTTGACAAGACATTAAAATTTCTAGCTTAGTTTTTAGAAGTATCAACCCTGAAATACAATCTTTAAGCATCTTTATTTTCCACCTAATTCATGTCTGGCAATTGCTCGCATTAAAGAAAAAAGAAAAAGCTCCTTTGAAAGATTGTGATAAAATGTCAGTGTACAGTTTTAAAATCTCTTCAAATTCTCCCACAAAAATAGAGCAACTAGGCAAACAAAATGAAAGATCTATGAACAATATCCACATAAAAACTAAATGACAAGGTATCTCTATGAACCCCTAAACAAGAGTAGATGAGAACAAAGAGCTATATAGTCTCAGTGTCTGCGTGAGAGAGAGAGAGAGAGAGAAAGTACCAAGGCTCCTGATGTCCCTGAGAGTGGAAGAAACACAAAATTAACAACATGTGTTCACTAGAAATGGGATCAAAACTAGAGAGGGCTCTGTAGAATCTATTCATTAGGTGAGGACAAAAGGACGATCTAAGTGCTAGAGGAGTCTGGGACCTATAAACACTCAAAACACAAAAAACACATAAAAGCAGCTCAGCACCTGTGGCTCAAGCGGCTAAAGCACCAGCCACATACACCTGAGCTGTCGGGTTCGAAACCAGCCTGGGCCGGCCAAACAATAACAGCTGCAACCAAAAAACAGACGGGTGTTGTGGCGGACGCCTGTAGTCCCAGCTACTTGGGAGGCAGAGGCAGGAGACTCGCTTAAGCTCAGGAATTAGAGGTTGCTGTGAGCTGTGATGCTAAAGTACTCTACACAGGGTGACAGCTTGAGGCTCTGTCTCAAAAAAAAAAACACATAAAAGCTAAGCCGCCTTTCAAGGTATAGCCCTACAAGAAGGGGAAAATGCTAGGAGGAAAAGTCACACTTAGAAGGACAGGGATAATACAGGGCAAAGGAAAGAGAAGGTCCAGATGAAACGAGAGGAGAGACGTTGACAAAGGATGAGGCCGTTGTTTTTATCACTTTGCAAAAGCAACAGGAGGAGGCGCCCTAGATCCATGGAAAGCTACCCTGACTTAGACCTCCTTTCTGAAAGTATGGGAACTATTTATTTTAATTAATTTACTTAACTTAAAGAGCAATTGAAAAGAATCATGATAAAATCTCACCTAAGAAATTTATTAAAAAAAAAGAGGAAGAACAGAATAATATCTCTGCTGATAAGAACAACATTGCAGAAAAACATACCAACAACATAAGATGGAAACTGTAACCTTAAAAATATGCTAAAAGAAATTAAGAAAATAATTGGAGCTACAAATAAAATCTACAAATGAACATCACATAAGTTCAGAAATGAGATAATAAGAGGACAGGAAGAGGAACAACATTCAGAAAAAAAGACATAAAAGGAAATAATCATTTCAAGAATATTGACTAAACTAGAAATAACACCTAAGCAAATCAACACAATGAATACCTTTGAAATAAAAGACAGAAAAGAGGTCAGGCACAGCGACTCATGCCTATAATCCTAGTACTTTAGAAGCCTGAGGGAGGAGGAATGCTCGATGAATATGACACCAGCCTGGGCAACATCAACACTTCATCTCTACAATAACTTTAAATTAGCCAGGCCTGGTGACACACACCTGTAGTCCCAGCTACTACTGAGGCTGAGGTAGGAGGATTGCTTGAGCCCAGGAGTTTGAGGTTGCAATCAGCTATGATCATGCCACTGCACCCTAGTCTGGACAATAAAGTGAGACCCTGTCTCAAAAACAAAAACAAAAAAATAGAAAAGAGAAAAATTTTGGAAAATAAAAAATCAAAAAGAAATGACGAATTCAAGAGAAAGTGAAAAATAAAGAAAATAAGCTAAGAAGATACAAGATGCATATAATAGGAGTCCTTAAAGAAGAAAATCTAAACAATAGAAAATAATAAAATGTGGAATACAAGAAAACTTTCCAGAGATAAAAGACAATTTGAGGAGCTAGGAGGTGGGGGGAATGACAACTTGGAAGTATGGAGTGAAGGGGTACAGGGCACATAAGAGAAAAATTAACTGCTAAAAGCCAAGGTATTTCTAGTAAAACTATTGGTTTTTAAAGAAAAAAAGTCCTTTGGGAACTAAAACAAAGGGACAAAATCACTTTAAAAACTCATATTGTTATCACACTTTTGACAGCAATGCTTTATGCCAGAAAACAATGAGAATGTATTTAAGATAATGTAGAAGGAAAATGTGACCTGCAGATTTTATATCCGCCAAATCTAACCTGTTAGGAACAAACAGAAAGTTAAAGACCATTGTTTCTATAATCCCTTCTCGAGAAATGTTCTAGAAAACCAGGTTCAGACAACCAAAAGTGAGGGGATTAGATATTCACATACAAATCAGCGATTACTTTAGACAATTCTGAGTCGATATAATAAGAAATGGTACGTACTCAAACACAGATTAGTTCAACCATCGTAAAATGAGAGGAGGAGGAAATTGTCAGCCTTATTAACTTGCAGCAAAAGGGTATGATTTCCAAACAGATGTCAGGTGAGAGGGAGGATTTTAGGAAGCAGCAGAGGTCAGCTAGTTTCAACAAAAGACAATAAGATACACATAAACACATAGAAAGAGAGATGAGGGAGAAATTTCATTATACTATGAAGTTGTTAGTATAAAGGTAACCATCAGAAGAAAAATATAAGCCTTCTTGAACACCAAAAACCATGGAAAGATAAAAAAGCAGAGACCTCACAGTTACCAACGTAAAACAGTTTGACAGAGAGGCGGCCAAGCATATCAATAATCTCTTCATATTCCTACAGAATGATCTCCCAGACTCACTGTTAAGTTAAGAAAATCACACTAAGGAAAAGATCTTGACAATATCACTATTGGTATGATAAAGGGGAGTACAGATACACAAACATGCATGAGGTCAGACAGTTAAGCTCCCAAACTCGTCCTAGAGAACGTGCTGCAGGCCTCACTGCTGGACGTCACTGTGGTCAGCTTTGAAGTCCTCCCCTTGAGAAACTATGCTCTGATGCCGGAGCCTAGGCCACCCTTCAAAGCAATTTTGGAACTCTTTTTCTGAATGACCACCAGAATCCTGCTTTCTCTTCTATACTACCCACTCTAATAAGCAGCAACACAGAGAAAATTCTTCAACAGTTTCTCTCCAAAACATAGTGACAATCACATTCAGCTCACATATAATTATAGGCTGTATCACCCACCCTAGGTTTTCATTCCTCTTAACATTGGCTGAAGCACTGGGAGAATTTTCTAACCTCCTAACAATCCTTGTTAACTTCTCTGGATGGGAAAAAAGTACTTCTAAAGAGAGCTGCTGGCACAGAGGTCATTCTACCCCAGACGCATCGCACCAGGCTTGTCCCCTGGATCAGTCAGATGCTATCATAAAGCTTTGCCAGCAATCTACTAGCAATGATTACTAATAAACACTAGGTTCCATACCAGTGAACTACCAAATACCAACAAACGCTCAAAGATTTTAGAGAAGACGCTCAACCTTTCCTTTTCCTAGTAAAATTAAGTGTAAGTTTATCTGTTCATAGGTTTCAGGATTATTCGAAGTATTCACCATATAAATAGACTTAACTGCTATTTCCCAGTCAATTAGATTCTTATTCTTCATTATCAAAAAAAAGTCCAATTATTTTGAATGTGTTAAACTGTATTATGATATGCCACCTGCTTATTTGAGGAAAACATGCCAAAAGAAAACATTTATTCTAAGATAAAAACGAAAAATGCTCATATTACACAGCTTATGGGTGGACACCCATGCATTGGGCTATGCATTTATTAAGGATGTAAAAAGAGTACGTGATCCAGGAAGTAAGATTAAAATAGCCCCCCAAATATACTTATAGTGATTTAATCATTGCTACTACTTGGTAGGACATTTGCGCTTTTTGGCCAGGGCTGGGTTTGAACCTGCCACCTCCGGCATATGAGGCGAGCACCCTACTCCTTTGAGCCACAGGCACTGCCCTTTATCTGATTTCTTTACCAAAAAAATAAAGGGAACAACTTTGTTGCCCCCATGGTTTACCCACGGAATTTCAAGGTAAAAAATACTCAAACAAAATGTACGGCAAACATCAATAATTTAAGGGCAGCTGTTGTTCAGAACTTTTGTGTGATGTGTGTAAAATGCCTGAAAATTTTAAAACACAAAAATTCCTGGAAGAGGTAAAACACGTATTTATCAACGGTTTTCTGTCCAATGTTATCAGTAGGGAAGGAAGACTTCTGACCTCTGATCTGTAGGAAGACATCCCTTGAGAAAGCTAAGTGAGAACAGTAAGAGACTAGCACCAAAGAAGAAATGGATTTAACAGTTTTCACCACGGAATCTATGGCTTTCACAGTCATGTGGTTTATTTACTCCAAACTTTATACAAATAATTACTACCCTAAAATCATTCTGAAACAAGGAAGGGTCTAAATAAAGATTAAAAAAAAAAAATCATTGCAAAAATACTCATTTTGAGCCAAAAGACAATTAAGTTAATTTACTTTTGCCATTCTCCCCTAATTGTTTTTACATTATTTCAGGTTTTTGCATTTAAAATTTGAACCAGGCTGCTCTCATGTAATAAATGAGTTGACCAGTAACACTTCCAAATTCTCTCAAGGTAGCACTTTCCACATATTGAAGTTTTCAGCTCTGTGTAGGAAACAGTTTACTTTTACCAGCAATGACATCGTTGAAATAACATTTAATGTCAAGATAAACAGTTATTTTATTTGTTCACCTACGATTTGAGAGCAGCAGAATGCCTCCAAGATAATTTAATTTTGGAAAGTAAGGAATTATTTCACCAAGTACAGGGGTTGTTTGGTTTTGGTTTGTTTTTAATAGTCCATTCCCAGCCCCTGCATTGCCATTGTGCTAAGATTACTTTCTCTTCTGCTTCTATTGACTTCTCAGGTAGCTAGCTGGCTCATTTTCATTCATTTATATGCAGAACTTTTTTTGTTTGTTTTTTTTTTACAAACTATAAAATAATTCCTTCTGTATTCAGTATATGAACTCACAGGCAGCAATTTACACTTTTTAACAAGTGATTTACATGTGAGAGTAATTTTACTGAAATCTTTAAAAACTTCCATTAGAAGGACCAGATAATAGAAGAATGGCTTCTAAACAAATGGAAGTTCTTTTGGAAGAGTGAGAGGGACAAACTATTATTAGAACATTTGTATGGTTTAATCAGGATCCATATTCTCCCACTAGTTGGTCAAGAGAACTCACTGAGTCTCTTTGCCTACTGACCTCAAAAACAGAATGCACAACATAACACACACAGAAAAGAGATAACCTTGTCTTCAAGCTCTACTAGTCTAACTGAGGATCAGAGGAAGACATCTGTGACTAAGCAGAATTCAAAACTGCCCTGAACAGATAATTCAGCACCACTGTTTGTTTTACCAAAAGAACAAAAAGGGACTCAATGCTTAAAAAAAACAATTGTGTGCAGTGGAAAAAACTGCCTGAGAAACTGCTACATTGGGTAAGGGAGAAAGCAAGTAAGCCAGATATTCCCTGCACACCCATCGCCCACCAATCACTCAGTTGTTTGTTTGTTTTTTTTTTCTTTTACAAAGTAGGGACCCACAAGAACACTGTGGGAAAAAAATTATTTTAAAGTTGCGCAAAAAACAGAAGTTTAGAAATCAGTGACCTAGGTCTCTAAGGTGACTTTCAGTCCTGAATGCTCCATAATTTTATGATTTCTTAGTCAACTCTGACTTATTACTCTGCTCACTTACTTACAATGTCTATTTGAGAATGACATTATGTCAGTTTTGGGAAGACAACAGCAAACAGACAAACTGGGTGAGAGGGCTTCAAATGGCCTTGAGAAAGAATCAACATAAGTAAAATACTCCCATCTTAAAGTACTGACAATAAAATAGTGGACAACAGGTAACATAACTGCAGCCATGGTGAATGTAACTGGCTACCACTCCGGATAATGATTCTCAAATATATTATTGTTTAGCAACATAGCATTGACAGCAGTTCATTCTATCACAAAAATAGATCTGACATTACTTATTAAATAAATTGTGTACCAATACTTCCTAAAAAAATTTTCAGATTGCTATGAGGGTACAAATGTTTAGGTTATATTGTTTTCATTTCTAAGGTAAAGTTTAAGTTGTAGTTGAGCTCTTCACCCACGGGGCATGTACCAATATTTTTAATTATAGGATAAACCCCACTGTTCAATATAATAATTAAAATGCCAATATTGATTTTTTAAATTACAACAATGAAATGTACACCTAAAAGTAAACTGTTTGACTTATTACCACCAAAGCAGATAAGAGGAAGCTTGGAAGTATTCTTCCAAAAGGCTGAACACAGCAAATTATATTACTTGACCCTAGCCTGTGTACTCATTTTCTTTCCTATAATTCTCACGGAGTGCATCCGATATCAATCATGACAAAAGAATCAAGTACAGAACCAAAGAATAAGCTGGTTTCAGGGATCTTCAATCAGGTATAAATTCCACCCATAGGAAAAACAAAAATACTTATTAGTGAGTCTGTTACATGTAGCTGAAATGTTTCTCTATTGAGTTCACCCAAGAAAAATATATTGCCATTTGGCTCAAACATGAAATGTATACTGAATCTGTTCATTAATGCCTCCAATGCCTAAATTACAATATAAATTTGAGTCATCAGTCCAGAGAGTTTGTACACATCAGGAGTCTATCTGTATGGCTGCTGGAATAGCTCTTTTGTACAAGCACCTACACATGTGCTACAAAGAGGCAGGTGCATTTGAAGGACAGATGTATCTTTATCAAAAGTGAGGAGACCGAGTGCCAGCACGGTGGCTCACGCCTGTAATCCCAGCACTCTGGGAGGCCAAGGTAGGTAGATTGCCTGAGCTCATGAGTTTGAGACCAGCCTGAGCTACAGCAAGACCCCGCCTCGAAAAATAGCCGGGCGTTGTGGCGAGCGCCTGTAGTCCCAGCTACTCAGGAGGCTGAGGCAAGACAGTTGCTTGAGCCCAGGAGTCTGAAGTTGCTGTGAGCTGTGATTTCATCGCACTCTATTGGGAGCAACAAAGTGAGACTCTGCCTCAAAAAAAAAAAACTGAGGAGACTGACTTTAACACTACTAAGTAAGTTCCTCCCATCAACACCCACAAGTGCAAAACACACACACACAGAGCAACAAAACAGAACCTGAGTTACAAAAAACAATTCATGGTTGGTATTCCATTTAGTCTCACGGAAGTATGCTCTATAGAAATTTCCTCAATTATGAAAATCCCAGTGCCGGGCGCCTTTAAAAGGAAGAGGCGTTTGGGCGTAACTGTGCTCTGAGAAGCGCCATCACCTGGCAGACGTCGGAACGGATGCCAGTTTTCCAGAATCCTTGACTACTTAGCTCCACTGTTACTTCTCGCCTCATTGTGTTCTTCTGTCGTATTTTCTGGAGTGCTTCCTAGAACAGAATTAATTATGATGAGTAACCCAACAGTTGTAAAGCAATAGCAAGCATTAGAAAATAAGCTAGATTCATTTAAATTACCCTTAGATTCAGGTACTCAAATCTCTTCATGCAAAATTACAATATGTTATTGGAATGGAGGCCAGGATGCTCATAGCCTTGGGTGTAAGGCAGCCTTTTCCAGTAACTAGATTAGAAAAAATCTAAACCAAATCTATCATTCTCACATATCTCAACAAAATATGCCCTTTCACTGATAAAAATAATATGATGTTTGGCATTTGAAATTGGCACATAAAAATTATATCAAGCCTATAGTAAGCATTTACATCTAAGGCAATCAGTAAATTAACCTTCAGCCCACGTCATTCTAAAAGTTGCCTTCTAATTTGCTAACCTCCTACAAAAACTCTCACTACAAGGATACATCTTATTTTTTAAAAATCATGATCTAAAACGTTACCTGTAAGATATAATCAGGAATTAACTCTTCCCTTTCATTGCTCTTCAAATAATTAATTACAGAAAACAATTTTGTACCTATCTGTCTGCAATTCAGTAAAAACCTCACAGGAATTCATAATTACTTCAGGGACCATCATGACCTTCACCGCCACCTCTACATGATTAAGCTCCTACTATACGCCAACTATCATGGGTGGAATGTTATACGAAGTATTTCAGAAGTCCACACAACCACCTTTTCCCTTGGGTGCTCCAACAGAGGGACATTTCAGTCAGCATCTCAGCCTTAGTTTCCTCCTTTCTAAACTGCTGACTGGTACAAGTCACAATAAGTGACAATGCCAAAATTCAAATACTCTTCCTAGCTTCAAAGACTTGCTTTTCCACTACAGAATAAAACTTAACAGACACAAAATCCATGTTGATACTGAACCCATTTGTTCTTAAAACTAAAACATAAGCCAGGTGCAGT
Organism: Perodicticus potto; assembly: GCA_963574655.1. Lineage (NCBI taxonomy): Eukaryota > Metazoa > Chordata > Mammalia > Primates > Lorisidae > Perodicticus > Perodicticus potto. The sequence goes on along the minus strand of CAUYRH010080696.1, from coordinate 19,592 downwards.
GGCTCAAGCCTATTATCCTAGCACTTTGGGAGGCTGAGGCAGGAGGATTGCTTGAGGATTGCCAGGAGTTCCAAGACCTGCCTGAGCAACATAGAGAGATTCTGTCTCTACAAAAAAATACAAAAATTAACTGGGCATGGTGGAATGTGCCTGTAGTTCCAGCTACTGAGACTGGAGGAGTGCTTGAGCCCAAGTATTTGAGGTTGCAGTGAACCATGACACTATTATGCCCCAGAGAAATAGAATGAGTGAGACTTGGTCTTAAAAAAAAAAAAAAAATAAAATTTCACTAAAATGTAAGTGATTCTGGAATACAAGTATAATTCTACCCATAAGTAAAAAAATATAGAATTTGGGATATAGAACTGCATAATTCAAGTCCACCCTACTTAACTTGCAGACCTTTTATAACCTTAAAGACCAAGAAATCTGAGTAAGATCCAGTGTAGAATAATGTGCAGTCTAATTAAAAATAAAAGGCTGATTCAGCAAATTTTAAGTTTGCTTTAATTTCTATGAAAGTTATATCCGATTCCAATGGTAGCAATCTATTAAGAAACTGGCCTTTTCAGGGATAAAAATGCTCCTTGATATACTAAAAGCTAAAAAAATTCATATCAGCATAATAACGTGAGGAAGGGAGTAAAGTCTGATTTTTAAAAGATTCTTTCATCTTGTTCTAGAAGATAGTGTGATGAAACAGTCTTGAAATAAACCTGAAATCCATCATCACTAATGATGAAGAAGTGGGTTCCACACTGACCTCCCGCTGTGCCAGCTTCTGTTTATCAGTTTGTTTGACCTTGGGACTGTTTGCTAAGAGATGCCGCAGTTTCACGTAACTCTTCCACAGTTTCTGATACCTAAAGAAAAGGACAGAAAAACATCTGAGACACACAGAAGGTGAATCTAAACTGCAATAATGCCAGTTATTTTAATAGACCTGATCAACCATACATTACATTCTTTTGAATATCTTTAATGGCAGTAAACCATCATTCTAAGGAAGAATATGATTTGGGGGTCAAAGGGCAGGATGCCCAAGAGTCAACTGGAACCTGGTGATTAAGGTCATCGTTATTTATTGGGATTGAAAATGAGGTGAGACCATGAATGAACCTCTGGAAAGAATTCCAAAGACAGAAAAACACTTTAACCAATGGAAACATCTCCTGTTTCTCATTGTTACCTCTTTGTAAGTGACAAATTTTATTTAAATGTGTACTTTCTGATGTTTGTTGAAAGAAAGATGACTTCCTGAATAGGGAGACTGTCGGTCTCTGAACTGCCTATGCCAAAAGTAAAAGTTAAAGAGCATTAGAATAGAGAACACCATTTGTGTCAATACCCACACTACAAAGCTGTTTTCATTTTTTCCACTAGAGAGGGGAAAAGACAAACCACAACAAAAATGAGCATATTTGTTGTAGTCACATATATTATAAACTTGATCAGTCTAAATTGTTAATGCACCCTGGAAACCAAGAGAAGCAGCAGTGTTTTATCAATTCATAGCCCTGCCATCTGGGAGTCCATGAGAGCCTAATCACATTCTACTAACATTCTTCTGACAAGAGGGGATTTTCAAAAGATTTTCTGTCACATTAAACTGCTCCTTTCTTGGCCTTAACTTGGCCTTTCCTTTTTTGATAACATTGTTTTTAGAGAACGGAGGAAAGAAAGAAGTACTTACACAGTGCCTGGTTCACTGCTTCATACTTTTATACAAAGGGGGGAGAAAAAGAACAAAACCCTTTAGCCTCTTCTAATATATGTCAGCCAGAACTGTATTCATGAATTGAAAATCTCCCATGCCCTTTTCTCCCATTACGACTCCTTTCTCAAAAAAATTAACTCCGGAAACTGTTTGCCAATGTAAGAAATCCAAACAGCTTTGAAGAATATAACAGTACTATCTCCATTCCCACACATTGTTTTCCCCAGCATGGAAAAACACTAACGTGCCAGTGGAAAAATCCAAACGTGGAAAGTACATCAATCCTAAGAGTAAGAAGTCACGGCTCCTACTGTGAACACAACCTTTGACTTTGCATGGGATCTTGAGTTCTTATTAAGACGCCCCCCCAAAATAGAACTCTGCATAAATTCAGCAGTGCTAGGAACCAATATGGTGCTACTTTCCTCTAGAGGGCACTGAAAAAATAAAAAATAACAACAATAATTATTATCATGACAAATAGATAAATAGTTCCCTACAGTTTAAAAATACATAGGACTTGTGTTGACCAAGATTTCCAAGAATATTTGATTGCATAATAATTTCTTGCATTCAAATACGTAGAGAAAATAATTCTTCAGGAGTTAGTGAAATCGTTTCATTTGGTAACCTAAATTTGGAAACATGGTTTATTTCTGTTCGTAATTTTTAAACAAGAAAATATCCACTGAAGGGTATTCCTCTGCTAATTCAGCTGTTAGTAGAAGGTGAAATTGGCTAAGACAAACACCGAGAAATATCTTACTGTGGGTCTCCTGCATAACTCAACTGTGCAGGGCGTATCCCAAAGTGGACGATGATCGGAAAAGTAATCACATCAGGGTTGAACTGTTCACGATCCAGTTGATCAATACGGACAGAACTTGGTTTCTAGAGGAAAAAAATCAAAGCCATTTATTCGTATAAGAAGTCTTTAAGTATTGACTTTAACCTAAAGTAGGGAAAAAATTAATCAGATTTTTTTCTAGGAAAGACTCATCCCAAAGGGAAAAGGTCATTTAAAACCCTTTAATCATAGCAGCTATTCTATCTAAAAACTATAATGTCATCGCTGTAAATGAGTCTCTGCCATTTGGCATAATGAACAATGGTTTTGTCCTTTTTTGCAGTCGGCATGGAAACCTTTGAAAATTAAACTTTTAAAAGGACACCCAGTCATATATAAATTTTCCTTAACCTCTCGATGGCACAGGGAAAGGAGTCCACAGCACAGGAAAAAGCTGTGCTGCCTTGTTCTGCTGTGATTTCACATTACAAAGGAACAGCTTACTTCTGTTCAGGGTGCACAGACAGACGCCTCCATTTAAGTGTCTTTTCCCTATTACTTCTCAGCATACTCTGTGTATTCCTTTAATTCCACACCTTTAAACTAGAGGGTATGGCAGAAAAAGGCCAAATAAGTAAGCTTCTCTTATTCTGTTCGTGTAGGACATTTTTGTATTTTAACAGAGAGCCTCATACTTCTTTTCTTTCTTTTCCTTTGAGACAGAGTCTCACTTTGTTGCCCTTGGTAGAGTGCTATGGCGTCATAGCTCACAGCAACCTCAAACTCTTGGGCTCAAGCAATCCGCTTGCCTCAGCCTCCTGAGTAGCCAGGACTACAGGCGCCCACCACAACGCCTGGCTAGTTTTTAGAGACAGGGTCTTACTCTTGCTCAGGCTGGTCTCAAACTCCTGAGCTGGAGCAATCCACCCACCTTGGCCTCCCAGAGTGCTGGGATTACAGGCATGAGCCACCGTGCCCGGCCCCATACTTCTTTTTTTCTTCTTCATTTCTAATAAAGAAAGAAGTAAATGGCTCGTTCCTTCTGGATCATTAGTGAAATGCCTTTCATACTGAGAGCTTAAATTTGTGAAATAAGGTAAAATCGTGGAGACTGTTTTAGCAGCCTCCTTGCTTATAATCAACTCTCAGGGAAGTCCCTACTTAGTCAATTCTTACTAGCACATTGTGGGGTTTTGGGCTCAGTGGCTTTGAGGCGAAGGCTGTAGAACAGATCCACACAGAGGTCAATAAGGTCCATTCTGTCCCACAACAATGCTCAACAACTACAGTCAGGTTGGCAGCCTGCTTCGTCCAGGACAGAGCAGTTTCGATGCTAAAACCCGGAAAGTCCCCCACTACTGGGACAAGTTGCTCACCCTAACTACAACTGTAGTTCTGGTCAGCCATCTGACAGATCCAACTAGGTGACAAAGAAGACAGATTGATGTGAACTTACCCATATTATTTAGAAAACAACTCAAAAGTTTATGAAGCATATTTAAATGTCACTTAATAATAGAAATTTCACTAGTATCCTGAAAAGTTGCCCTCTGCTCCCAAAATCGGAAAATTCAAAAATGCAACCTAATAAAAAATTATTTAAATGACTATCAACAGTAGCAACATGTTATTTAGGTCTAAGAATTGCTTTCATTATTTCATGCATCAAAGCAACAGGCCACATTTTTAAAGCCTGAATTGGGCAATAGATGAATGCTATTTAATTATTCATGTTTCTGGGATTTTAAACTAGGCTACAGTATCAACACAGGAGATAGTGATTTAAAATATCTATAGTACCTTTAAATTTATGAGGATGATGGGGAATGCAATAAATTCTAGACTTTGGCCAAATCCTACAACACTTACCATACCATCTTTGTGTGAGAATAAAAAATATTCTCACTGATGACCAAAGTATTCCCTGGTAGAGGCAAAGAGCTTAGGGGAAAAGATTAATTCCTTTCAGTTCTGCAGAATAAAGTATTTAATATTACTATAATAGCTTGAAAAATTTAATAAATTTCCCATTATTCTTGCCATTGGGCAATCTTTCAAAGCAAGTACTGCCGATGATGAAACAGTGTCAAGCCACCTTAGTCCTAGAGTAACTTGCACACTTCCCAAAAAGAAGTAATAAAAGGACGTTTGAATAGTACTGAGTTTTCAGGATTATTTCCTTCTTTAAAAATGTCTAGATAAATACTAAAAAAGAATTACCTTCCACATGTTCTTAAGCCTGACATCCAAACTTACCTTTCCTAATTTATTTCTGATTATTTTTAATATTATCTTGCAACCTAACTAGTCTGATTTCCTAAGTATCTTCAAAACTGGCCTTATACTACCTCAAGTACATAAATTTAATCATACCAATAATTTATAGGATTTCTCAATTCCAATTCCTCAGAGATCTTCCTGCATGGTTTATGAAGCACCTCTGGCAAGCCTGGCCCAGTGATCTCTCTTAAAATTACAGGCTTCACTGACCCAATAACAGTTCGTCAAAGACTCCTTTCATATGTATATACCTGGGGTTTTCACCTGGGCAAGCATCATGTACAATAAATAAGCTTCACTAGCACCTGGCTCACATAATAGTTTCTTAACAAATGGACTGAATAGTGATCATGGTGCTGGTAAATATTATCTGTGCCACTAGCTCTAAAATAAGCAATGGGTGAATCAGAAGTAACCAGGGATTTTTTTTTTTTTTTAACTATAGATTTCTGGGCCCCACTGCCTAGAGCATGTAGGTTTGGGTAGGTCAGGGCATCCTACAGTATTTTTCAAATTTTTAATTTTTTAAAAACTCTTCAAGAGGTTCTCAGATTTCAAGAAAACCTGGCTATGCCATGGAAGGAAGCGTGGGATGAACACACTCCCTGAATGTCTTCTGCAGAGCGTGGGACTCTTCAAGCAGAAGAACCACAGTGAACATGTATCATACCATCGCCCCGTCCTCCGACCCAGCCCTAAACCTGGCAGGAGAGATATAAATATATGCAACTGTTCAGAGAAGAAAATTAGAATTCACAGTCTTACTCTCATAGCGCTCCTAATTATACGTTTCTTTTAATGTTACCTTAACAATTGTTTATGTGGCTTAGCAGTAAAAAACTGTGTCATTTTCTGGTTTTAAAAAAGTTTAATGTTTAAACATATTTCTCTTAAGTAACTTCACCTTCTGGATTTGTTAAAATTAGTCCATACAAATGGGAAGGTTTTATTTGCAAATAGCAACATTTTGTGCGTGCAGATATTCACAGCGGATCCAGAGTTTTTAATTTTACGAATCAAGGCTATTCAACAATTGGCAGCTTTTTAAAACACAACTTTTCTTAAATAGATTATTCTGTTTCTTTATACGGAAATATTTTAATTCCCCATTTTTGAACATTTTTATTCTAAGATGCTAATACAGAACTATTTTATGAAACAAAATGTTTTAGAGAAAAAAATTATCTGGTATAAATAAAAATGCTATGTTTTATGTAAGAGAACTAGTTATCTTTTACTTCTCTACTTTTAATTTATTTTTACTTTAACAATTAATCTTAAAAGCTTAGCTTTTTTTTTTTTTTTTTTGTAGATACAGAGTCTCACTTTATAGCCCTCGGTAGAGTGCCGTGGCGTCACACAGCTCACAGCAACCTCCAACTGCTGGGCTTAGGCGATTCTCTTGCCTCAGCCTCCCGAGTAGCTGGGACTACAGGCATCCACCACAACGCCCGGCTATTTTTCTGTTTTGCAGTTCGGCCCAGGGCCGGGTTTGAACCCACCACCTTCAATATATGGGGCCGGTGCCTACTCAAAGTGCCATAGGCACCACCCAAAAGTTAGTTTTTGAAACAAAACTTTAAGAAGCAAACAAAAGAAATGGGTAATATATGTATGAATGAGAAAGGCAGATAAAAAAGGGCCAATAATAGCAAAAAAAAAAAAATCAGCTAACAGGAAATTATCAAATGAAAACATGAATGACCAGTAAACATCTAAAATACCACTTTTCATTAGAAACAAAAATAAATACAAACTGGGGGCAGCGCCTGTGGCTCAAACGAGTAGGGCGCTGGCCCCATACGCCAGAGGTGGCAGGTTCAAACCCAGCCCTGGCCAAAAACCTCAAAAAAAATAAAAAATAATAAAAAATAAATACAAACTAACAATTTGCCCCTATCAAACGAGAGTTTTTTCCTTTGAACTAGTACAAGCAAGGAAATGGGTGCTCTCAGATACTTCCCGTCAGAGCGCACATTTTACGGTAGTTCTGGAAGACGATTTGCGACATGCATCGAAACCCCTTTAAAATGTGCGAATATCCGGACAGAGTGAATTGGCTTCTCCTTTTCTGCCTCCCTGCGACAGCCGGGAAGAGGCCCCCGGGTGTGGGGTGTGCAGCCCACGTACCGTGCCGGGGTTGGTGACGATCATGCCTTTGCACTCCTCCGCGTACTTCTGCCACTCGAGCTCCTCCCACTGCAGCATGTCCGCGATCTCCTCCTCGGGCACCAGGGCCCCGCTGCACCGCAGCAGGTAGAGCAGGATCTGGTGCATGGACAGCACTTCCTTTCCTCCATCTCCCGTGGGGGGGCGGGGGGGAAAAGGCAACTTACTCGATGAGTGGCAAAACGTCAGCCCAACAGGAAAAATTAGACAATGGCGGGGAAGAGCATGTGTGAAAAGGTAATTTAAAATTTACAGCTTAGACTCAATGCCAAGTAATCTGAAAGCCATTCATTTCATTGATGAGCAGTGCTCATAAACCATCTCATTTACTAAACTGGCAACAGCAACATTCCAAATGATAAAAGGCTCCATTTGTGAGGTATGAATATAAAAAAGGTGCTTACCCAAATAAATTTAAAACCACCTAGCATAAAGAACCACAGTTTATTATATACAGAACCATGTTAGGTCTTAAATATTTTTTCATTCTTTCTAGGGTAACAGATGAAGGCTCTTTAGAAGTGATGTTACTGTCTTAGGGAAATTCTAAGCTTTTATGAGATATTTATGGATTTTTCAATAAGCTGTTGTTGCATTATGGTCTAATTTTTTGGTGCTAATGTTCTGCACCTGCCATGATGAATAGAGCCAAAGAGCTGTACTAATATCACAGACAATCATTAAGGTGTTAACACATGGAAAAAATATCAGTGTTTGAGGCTTACAGAAGTAAACATCACCAAGCATAGGGTATAAAAAGAACAAAAAGGGTATCATTAAAGTACCTTGGAAAAGCTAACTAATCTGATACTTAATGAATCAAAGATATCCATTTAATGTGGGCACTGATGTGGCACCCGCAGGCTTCTGCCTTCGCTTTGGGCTTAGCTTTTTGACCAACATGAGCGACCACCTTGTACCACTTTTCTGTGCCTACTCCCACCCAAAGGAAGAAAAACAGCCCTAAAGGTGGAGAAGACAATTACTTCCCTCTCCCAGGTTATGAGATATGCTAAGCACAGCCTGGAGGACTAAACCTTCATGGAAAAATAAGGGAACCAAAAGCGCAAGATGGAGGCGATGGGACAGCAAAAAAAAAAAAAAGAGTGCCCCGTTTGAGTGAGAGACATTCGTGGCACTCAGGAATTTGGGGTAGTAGAAGACAGAAAAGGACACAATATTTTCATAGGAGCTGCTAGGGGCTAAGAACATGGACAAGCCTGTACATCTGAGAGAGAAGAGAGTAAAAGATCAACCTTTTTTTCAAGCTGTGTTTATCAGATGTTGAGCTGGAACTAGACCACAAAGCTACTATGCAGCCGCTATAGATGTTGGCATATATTCATTCATTCATCCAAATAACCATTCATTTATTCAACAAATATTTACTGAGCACTTATTATGTAACAGGCACTTTTCAAGGCCCTGGAAACACAGCAGTGACCCAAATAGCCCAAGCCTTGCCTTCCTGGAGCTCACATTCCAGTAGGGAGAATGAGATAATACTAAAGTTATACATGAGGTCAAGATAAGTGCTATGAAAAATAAAACCAGGTAATAGTTAAAAAGATGATCAGGAAAAGCCTCTCCGAAGAGGTGCTGTGTGAGCAAACCTTCAAAGGAGCAAAGGGGCCGTCACCATGCACCCACGTGGATGCTGAGTGTCACAGGTAAGAAAACAGCAGAAGCCTCAAGGTGGAGCGGGACTGGTGTGAAGTGAGGAGAACGGGAGAGAGGCGGCAGGGCGGTCAGAGCTCACAAAGCTTCACACAGTCAGTGAGAGCTAAGGATTTTATTCTGAAAATGGGAGCATGTTTTCCAACATAGGTGCCGGGCATTGTGACTGGTCCCATGTCACAATCATTGGCGGGGGACAAAACACAAGCTCTAGGCCCTTAAGAAGTACATAGGTTCATAATGCTTAATCACAATGATTCCTACAGGACTCTTTGCAGACACCTTGAAAATAAAGTTCTGTTAAACAAAGACACTAAGCCTTTAAACAAAGAAACTGTCCAAGAAACGACAGAGTTACAAAATGTATCGACCCACATGAAGACACTTTGCATTTACTGATTCACATTATTGCTCACAGAAGTGAGGTTTTCTTATGCCTCATTATTAAAACATCTGCCTTAAACCCAAATTACCTTTACTTAGCTAACTACCATAGTGTTATGGACTTAATGTTTGTTTCCCCTCAAAATTCATATATTAAAATCTTAGGGGATACAGCTCTACAGAAGCCCTGTTAAGAAGGTCACCCACCATCTTCTGATCTGAAAATAGAGCCTGCCATGATGAATAGAGCTAAAGAGCTGTCCTACCATCATAGATGATCATTAAGGTGTAACATATGGAAAAAAAATATCGTGAATAGGATTTCCATTAATACAGGGAGAAAATCCCCCTGAATAGGATGGGTGCCCTCATAATAAGAGACAGGATGGAGCTTGTTTCCTTTCTCTGCTTTCTACCATGTGAGGAAACCACAAAGACAGCTGTCTAGAACCAAGAAGAGAGCCTTCGCCAGCAACCCAACCTTGCTGGAATGCTTCATCTCAGACGACCAGCCTCTACAACTGAGAGAAATACTGATTCTTTCTGAAGCCACCAGTCTACGGTGTGTTTGAGTATAGTCCAAACTAAGATGTGCATTTAGGGGTATGGTACGCAGGGTCAGTCTCAAACACATTTCAGTCCACCTGCATGTGATGTGTGGTCCGCAATGTGAGGTTCCCCTCTTTGCTAAGGAACCCAGATAACCCATAATGCCGCGGTCTCTGTCTGAGTCCAAGGGGCCTGATGTGAGCAGGTGCACAAGAAAAGGTCTCAAGCCAGGATACGTTGCCTGTACATAACACGAACATACACACAGAACAGCAGGAACAAAGGAAACTGAGAGGGCCTTATAAAGAACTGTCACACTACATAGATTCACTAGAAACTAAGGGAAGTATGACATAGCATTTGGCTTACAATCTCTGTATTTGACGAGACTGCTTAAGAGTACCTGGGCCTATAAGACAGATTAGGAGTTTAAAATACCATGAGGAGAAAAATGTTGTTATGCTGTAAGGATAAGAAAAAAGATTCACATTTTACAAGGGAGAGGGGAAATGGTGGAAAGAGCCAGATCCAGGTGTACAAAACCACCAGAATCTCCCCACAGGCAGTTATGGCTGGCTGACTCCATGGTACTTCAGATAAAAATGAAATAAACTAGGGCCATTGGATTTAACATGCAAAGACTGAATGAGCTTCTAGGAGAGAGGAATACTTTTTTTTTTTTTTTTTTTTTTGAGACAGAACCTCAAGCTGTCGCCCTGGGTAGAGTGCAGTGGCATCACAGTTCACAGCAACCTCCAACACCTGGGCTCAAGAGAGTCTCCTGCCTCCCAAGTAGCTGGGACTACAGGCACCCACCACAACACCCAGCTATGTTTTGGTTGCAGTCATTATTGTTGTTTGGCGGCCCGGGCTGGATTTGAACCCACCAGCTTAGGTGTATGTGGCTGGCGCCTTAGCCGCTTGAGCCACAGGCACCGAGCCAGAGAGAGGAATACTTAAGTCTACAAACCAGGGATCTCTTAAAGGTCAGACTCTGTGCTAAATGAATGGTACAGGCACTACCCAATTGAGAAGAATACCTACAAGAAAAAGTACCAAAGCGACAGGTGCTTGTAAGACTGCCAAATACCTACGTTCTAGGTTAGGGGCAACGCTATGGATGAGGGAGGAGTGAGTTTTATAGCAGCTTGGAAACTAGACATAAAAAAACACAAACCAAGCAAAAAAAACATTAGGAATGAGTTGCAAAGTGGGTGATGCTGAAAGGAGAAACTACGAGTCCATAATGAAATCTGCTAAACACTTTACAAGGCAACTGAACCTTAACAAGTCTGTTATTTACCACTGCAGAGAAGCAGAAGCTCAGGACAGACAACCTGACGTAAAAGACTACCAAGGAAGGGGACTCGAGACTCTGCCCCCTGTCTGCTATTGGACTTCCACCCTCACAGCAATGTAAGGGAAGGCCCACAAACGGGCATAAAAACTGGCATCCTGCCAGCAGGGGAGGACTGGAGCCCTCACTCCCGGCCTGGCAGGAAAAACACTCCATAAACATCTGTGGACTGACTTTCCAAGGCAGACAAATGCTTGGCCACTTGCTCTCAGATGGCCATGAATTTGCTAATGTTAATGAATTGGCTCTTTCGGTGTGTCTGCTTTGCCACATGTTTATGTTGGGGATTTATGGAACTATGTCACTGAGGGCTAGGAAGTAATTTTTATCTTCTTGGCTGGAATAAATAGAACATGACATAAATGAGAAATGAGAGTGGGTGAGCTAAGGTTAGCAGGAATTCTGCCAACTCTGGGACTGGAACTGTGACAACGGCTCATTATTCGGGAAGAAGTGGAGTTTGTGTTTCAGGGAATGAATCTGGACAGTCATTAATGAACTGACAGACCTTATAAACTGTTTCTTAGAGACCCAATTCCTCCTCAGCTTATATTCCTTGATTATTTAGATAGTTATTTGGGAGAAGGGAGCAATTTATTAAAGAATTTGTGTTAAGTATATGGTTGCTTAAACACGTTTTTCTCAACTGTGTAACACTCAATTTTAACAAATATAAAAACAACTTCCTCTTTCTCCACACTGAGAATAACGAACCGTCTGACCGCATTCCTGCATCTTCTGTACATCCCCACTAAGACACCTTTATGTAATCTTGTTTACTAAAAAGTGTATCAAAAGCAGACATTTTCTAAATTTTGCAAATATAAAGTGGTATCATGATGTTGTATCAATTGATTTTTTTTTTCAACCCACACTTGTCTCCTAGAAATTTTGAAACACTCTCCTCCTTGGGCCCTTGCCAGCCATACCTGACAACTGCTCCAGATGGGGGCAACTTCCAAAAATAAATTTTCTAGACAGTCAATTTGCAAAACTAATCCAAGATTGTCATTGCTCTACTGCAGGGGTGACACAATGGATAGGGTTTCCCCTGTGTCAGCAGTCCCAACCTTTTTGGCACCAGGGATTGGTTTCATGGAGGAACATTCTCCACAGCTGGGAAGAGGTGGGGGATGTGACAGGAGGCGGAGCTGAGGCAGTGACACGAGCCACGGGGACTGGCTACAAATACAGATGAGGCTTTGCTCGCTAGCCACAACTCAGCTCCTGCTGCGTCGCTCTATTGCCAATAGGCCACAGCCTGGTACTGGTCCGGGAGTGAGGACCACAGCCCTAAGTGTAATCTTACTGTCATCTATAATGACCCAAACCAGCCCTCATTACAGTCAGAATCAAACCTTAACAGGGCAGGTGTGGTGGTGGCTCACACCTATAATCCCAGCATTTTGGAGGGCCAGGCAGGACTGCTTGAATTCAGGAGTTTGGGACCAGCCTGAGGAAGAGTAAGACCCTGTCCCTATAAAAAATGGAAAAAGTAGGTGGCCATGGTGATATGTGCCTGTAGTCCTAGCTGCTGGGTAGACTGAGGATTCAGCTGAGCCCAGGAGTTTTAAGATTGCTGTGAGCTATGATGACACCACTGCATTTCAGGCCCAGCAACAGAGCAAAATCCTATCTCAAAAACAAACAAAAGAGAAAACAACCTCAACAAGCTGGGTGTATTTCATATCAGTTATTTTTGTAACCAAAGGTAAGTAGTAGAATAATTTGAGAACATTCTTATCTCAATAAACTGTGATCACACTGTGATTTGGTTTCTGAAAAACTGGCCTGCACCAAATAATGCTTACTTTAAAGTTAAACTATCAAACTTAATTTGGGGTAATTTTGTATAAAGCACCTGAGACGGCTGTCTTCAAAATGCATAAACTGACCCGGCATGGTGGCTCACGCTTGTAATCCCAGCACTCTGGGAGACTGAGGCTGGGTGGATTGCCTAAGCTCACAGGTTTGAGACCAGCCTAAGCAAGAACAAGACCCTATCTCCAAAAATAGCCAGGCGTTGTGGCAGGCACCTATAGTCCCAGCTACTTAGGAAGCTGAGGCAAGAGAATCGTCTAAGCCCAAGAGTTTGAGGTTGCTGTGAGCTGTGACGCCACAGCAGTCTACCCAGGGTGACAAAGTAAGACTCTGTCTCTAAGTAAATAAATAAATAAATAAATAGACAAACAAACTATACAAAGGTTACAATGACTTATAAAACTTGCACTTTCAATTAGATATTATAATAAATGGCTATAAATAAAAAGCAAATAAGAATGAGAAGACCATGAAATACTCGAAATACATGAAAAGCTGCTCATTCTCATATAAGTTCAAGAAACATGCAAATAATAACAATGAGATAACTTTTTGCATTATGGGAACATACAAACACAAAAAGATAGATGCACAAAACTATTCCTAAACTATTTACATGGAACGGGAAAAAACTAGAAACCTCCAAAATAATCATCACTAGAGGAACTGCAAAAAAATTAATGTCCATCCTACTACAGAACACCATGTAAATATGTAATGAGGCAAAGTATTCACACAGAGAACATCTAAAGCATTTGTGTAAAAAAAAGCAACTTGTACAACATGTTTACTGCATACCAGAAAAAAAAGCACAATTCTATTCTTTTTACGTAGGTTAAAACAAATACAAGTGAAACCTTTACACCATTTACTCATTTTCACATGTCCAGAAGGGAGTGTTCACTTCTTTATCCTATACACTTTGGTAATGTTTGTACATTTGCCTGCGCGCAAGTGTGCACACACACACAGTCAACCTGGTTAAAGGCAAAGGTAACATTTCAATTCTATAAAGAATGAGTCTTTTTTTTTTTAATAAATGGTGCTTGGGTCAACTGAATATCTATACTGAAAATGAGTTTTTATTCTTATTTCATATCTATTTTAAAAACAAATTCAAGACAAGTTATAGACACAAAAGTGAAGAGGATATAGGGCTATCCCTTGATGATGTTAGGGTAGGCAAAAACTTGATAGACAAAAAGACGCACCCAACCACACAGGGAAAAAATATATGTAAACTGGACCACTAAAATTAAGAATTTCTATTCATCAAAAACCATTATCAACACTTTTCTGGAGTGCGGGTTTAAAAAAGCACCATCAAGAGGGCCTTAAAACATGCTATAGGGAAGGTATTGGCTAGATATATATATCTGACAAAGGACCTTATAGAGTACGTATTTTTTAAAGCCTACAAATCAGTAAGAAAAAGACAGACATTACCCAATAGAAAAATGGGCAGAAGACTTGAATAGGCATTATCTAAATAGCCAATAAATACAAGAAATGGCTCGGCGCCTGTGGCTCAGCGGACTAAGGCTCCAGCCACGTACACCTGAGCTGGTGGGTTCGAATCCAGCCTGGGCCCACCAAACAACAATGACAGCTGCAACCAAAAACTGGCTGTGCATTGTGGTGGGTGCCTGTAGTCCCAGCTACTTGGGAGGCGGAGGCAAGAGACTCGCTTGAGCCCTGGAATTGGAGGTTGCTGTGAGCTGTGATGCCACGGCACTCTATCCAGGGTGACAGCTTGAGGCTCTGTCTCAAAAAAAAAAATACAAGAAATGCTTCTCCATTTCATTAGTCATTATGGAAACATAAATTAAAACCATAATGTGGGCTGGGTCATCCCTATATATAAACCTAGTACTCAGGGAGGCCAAGGCGGGTAGATCACTTGAGCTCAAGAATTCAAGACCAGACTGAGCAAGAATGAGATCCTATCTCTACTAAAAATATAAAAATTAGCTGGCGTCATAGCAGTGCCTGCAGTCTCAGCTACTTAAAAGACTGAGGTAGGTGCAGTTTGAGGTTGCTGTGTCTGAACCCAGGAGTTTGAGGTTGCTGTGAGCGAGACTGACACCACTGTACTCTAGCTTAGACAACAGAGTGAAACTTTTGTCTTTAAAAAACACAAAACTGGCTTGGCGCCTGTGGCTCAACGGCCTAAGGCGCCAGCCACGTACACCTGAGCTGGCGGGTTCGAATCCAGCCTGGGCCCGCCAAACAACAATGACGGCTGCAACCAAAAACTGGCCGGGCGTTGTGGCGGGCGCCTGTAGTCCCAGCTACTTGGGAGGCGGAAGCAAGAGACTCGCTTGAGCCCAGGAATTGGAGGTTGCTGTGAGCTGTGATGCCACAGCACTCTATCCAGGGTGACAGCTTGAGGCTCTGTCTCAAAAAAAAAAAAACACAAAAAACCATAGAATATATGTAGAGAAATGTGTCAGGGCGGTGCAAGAGGTGGGCTATGGTAGCCATGGAGGTGCCCCACTCAGATCTCCCTTCAGGAGCACCTGCTGCAGGGAGCAGAGCTGAATGACAACTCACACATTTTGGGTTCTAATGAGCTCATGCCAGACAACACTCCTTCTGGGCTGCTCCCAGCCTTTGACTGAGCCCAGCAACTGGTGTATTCAGGAACAAAGCAGCTTCCTTTCATTGTCCCTTCAGCTCAGGGACTTCTTGTTGGCATGGGTTGAATTTTTCTGAGTTGCTCTATGGTCTGGGGCTCTGCCCATCCAATCCTTCCTCCTCTCTCTCGTCATAGGTATTAGACCTGCATCACACTCCCTGTCTACTCTTGGTCCCTTTTTCTTTTTCTTTTTTTTTTTTTTGAGACAGAGCCTCAAGCTGTCGCCCTGGATAGAGTGCTGTGGCATCACAGCTCACAGTAACCTCCAATTCCTGGGCTCAAGCGAGTCTCCTGCCTCCGCCTCCCAAGTAGCTGGGACTACAGGCGCCCACCACAACCCGGACATTTTTTGGTTGCAGCCGTCATTGTTTGGCAGGCCAGGGCTGGATTCGAACCTACCAGCTCAGGTGTACGTGGCTGGCGCCTTAGCCCATTGAGCCACAGGCACTGAGCCTTATTTATCTTTCATAAGCATTTCATAAGCATCCAATTGATCCCATCATGGGTGCGCCTTTTTTTTTCTTTTTACTGTGAATATAATTCAGTCATTTTTGTTTACAATTGAAATTCTAGAAAGGCAAAATTAACAACTTTGCCCATGAACTTCTTATAGACACCAGAAAAAAATTCAACCCATGTTCCACATTATTCTGCTGTGCTTTGTCCAAATGCACCTCTATGAGCAGGCTGTCATCCAACTTCATGGGGATTCTATTGCTCACAATTTCACCTGGGAAGACCAAGTTCTCAAAGAGTGTATCATGCACAGCTGTCACAGTGCAGCTCCTGGGAGGCTTTTGCTTTTGTTATTATTATTATTATTTTGTTTCAGATTACTATGAGTGCATACAATTAAGTTACATTGTTGCATTTGTTAGATAAAGTACAAGTTGCACTCAAGCCCTTCACCCAGGAGGTGTGCCATATACTCTTACATCGTACCCAGTGGGTGAGAATTTACCACACCCCTCTCTTCTTCTCCCCTTCTTGAATTTAAATGTTTTTGTCTTGTGTGGGCATGTAGTTGTTCATCCACTAGTTTCATATTAGCATTGGGTACATTGGATGCTTGCTTTCCATTCTTGTGGTACTTCATTTAGGAGAAAAAAAATCATTTTATCATAAGGATATCTGCACTTGAATGTTTGTAGCAGTTCAATTCACATTTGCAAAGATATGAAACAACCTAAGTGCCCATCAATCTATGAATAAGTAAACTGTGGTATATGTATATCATGGAATACTATTCAGCCATAAAGAAAGACGGAGACTTCACATTTTTTGCATTTACCTGGAAGGATATGAAGAAAATTTTCCTAAGCTTTGGCTTTTTTTTTTGCAAGGCTTTTTTGAGTTGACTTAGGCAGAATTCTCCTCTGAGCAATAAAGACAACATACTTCCAAATGAACTTTTTCTCTAATTCATGTACTAGTGGGACTTGAATTTTCTGGAAAGATTTCAGTTGAACAATAGGAACAAAGATTATAACAGCTTTCCGACCACCACCAACTTCAGTTTCCTTGACTGCCATGATATTAGCTCCCTGAACTGAGCCGTAAGGGTCTGAGTTTATCTCCAGCTCCAGAAGAGCTTGGGAGATACCAGACTTGGACTCACCCAGCTTCTTGCCATTAGGCTTCAGGATCTTAGCACTTGAATTGAACGTGGCCTTCTCCTTGCAGAACGCTGGCATAGGAAGAGAGGTTGAAGTCTTCTTGATGGATTTAAAATGGTATATTTGCATAAGAGTGTAGGCTAATCTACACTAAACTAAACTCTCACACTAAACTTGATTGGAAGTAATTTCTTGGAAAACTAGATCAATAGATGGTTAAGATTAGAATATATACTCAAATATTAAAATAATACTAATAATGGACTTTTACATGTAAATTACTGAAATTCTTTTTCAGCAATCAGAATATCTCCTGAGTCTTCGTCCTAGGAGGTAAATATATCTACTATATAAGTGCCATTCTTTAGTTTTAGGATGATATGTTTATGTACAGCAGAAATTTTCCTTCTAAAACTCATTGTTTCCTTCAAAAGCTCACGCCTGTGATCCTAGCCCTCTGGGAAGCCAAGGTAAGTGGATCACTTGAGCTTAGGAGTTCAAGACCACCCTAAGCAAGAGAAAAACCCCATCTCTAAAAATAGCTGGGCATTGTGATGTGCGTTTATGGTCCCGGCTACTAGAGGTTGCTGTGAGCTATGATGCCAGAGCACTCTACCCAGGAACGGTTTGAGGCTGTCTCAAAAAAAAAAGAAAATTGTGTGTTAAAAAACCGGTTCATATGAGAGTGCGTGTGGTGAAAATAAGATGGTGTTAGTCAGGCTAGGGTCAACGTGACACAGCTGGTCTGGTCAGTTTATGTCCTAAGTGAGCTTTACCTCCTGTTTCCCATTTTTATTGTTTTATAAATTTAGCCTATCTCGAGTAGTTTAGATGGATTGATTTAGGAGATTACACTGAATTGGAATGTTGTAATAGGTCATTGAGTTATGCTGATTATTTTTTAAAATAAGGGTTAATGTGGTCTTTGCTTTGAACCTTTTATGCATAAAACTGTGATTTTGGAAATGGAAGAATAAAACAGTCTTAGACAGGCTACTCATACTGTTCCCCAGATTTGCTGGACTTCTGACAGTTTGGTGGACCTATCCCCTTCTCTGCATACTGGCTGACAGTGACAGATGGCTGGACTCTCTTCATCTGGTAACACACACACCAGAAAGACTTCAAACCAAAAGTGGTAAGAAGGTCAGGAGTGGTAATTCACACCTGCAATCCCAGCACTCCGAGAGGCCAAGGTGGGTGGATTGCTTGAGCTCAGGAGTTTGAGATCAGTCTGAGTAAGAGGGAGATCACATCTCTAAAAATAGCCAAATGTTGTGGTCCCAGCTACCCCGGAGGCTGAGGCGAGAGAATACCCAGAAAGGGTATTGAGAGAGGATACCCAGAAAAAGGGTGTCTAGGAGAACAGAAGTCTTCTCAAGGAGACCCAAGGATACACCTGGGAGGTCCTCCCTGTGGTGACTCAGCTCTTAGGAAATGGTAGAAACTTAACTTCCTGGGACCTGGAAACTAACGTTTGCTTCCTCTTCTGTAAAAGCCCAAGCTGATCCCGCTTCCCCAGCTTGATTCAAAGTGACCAATGAGAAAGGTACCTGTGGGCCGGAACTTCTTGACTGGGGATAAAAAGGAGAAGACTGAGCCAGTTGGGGAATGTGGCTATTTTGAACTCTTCTGGGCTGTCACTCCACTGGGTGAAATAAACACGGTGTTTGGGTGCTCTTTCTCTCCATTGGGCCTCATCTTCTTGCAACATTTTGAGCCCAAAAGTTTGAGGTTGCTGTGAGCTATGACGTCATTGCATTCAACCCCAGGGTGACTGAGTGAGACCGTCTCAAAAAAAAAAAAAAGAAAGAAAAAGAATAAAGAAAAAAAACTGATAAGAAGTTGGGCTTACAGCAGTTATATTGCAGCTCATAAAACATAAATGAGGAAATACATTGATCCTTATTGTGATTGACTGTTGAAAAAGACTCTTTCCTTTGACCAAAACTTGAGTCAGCCTTCTCTGAGTCCTGTGCTTGACTAAGCCAGATTTTGGGCTTTCCTCTCTGTCCTTGTAGAATCCAGTTTGAGCAAGAATCCTGCTAAGTAAGTTTTGGGAAAATCCCCCACACTTGGTATCTGACCATCCTTGAATATTTTTAATTTTTTAATTTTTTAGAAATAGGGTCTCCCTCTGTCACCTGGCTGAAGTACAGTGGCATGATCGTAGCTCGTTGCAAGCTGAAACTCTATCTCAGGCAATCTCCCAGCAGCTGGGACTACAGGTGCTTTCCTTCATGCCTAGTTAATTTTTCCTTTTTAAGGAATGAGGTCTCACTCTGTTGCCCAGGCTACCATTGATATTTTATAACCCTGGACTGCCTTCAGCAATAATCCTATCAAGTCAGGTTACCCAGAGACCCCTTTTCCTTAATGTTTCTTTCTTTTTTTTTTTTATCTTTTCATTATTATTATTATTATTATTATTATTATTATTTTTGTGTGTGTGTTTGTTTTTTTTATTGAATCATATCTGTGTACAATAATTCAGTCATGGGGTACAGTGTACGGGCTTCAGATACAATCAGAGATATTTTCATCAACCTGATTGCGATAACATTCAAGAGACTTTGTATGTGGATTTCTAAGGAAAG
>CAUYRH010080695.1:0-12090 GCA_963574655.1 Perodicticus potto | reverse complement strand
AAAGAAAGAAAGAAAGAAAGAAAGAAAGAAAGAAAGAAAGAAAGAAAGAAAGAAAAGAAAAGAAAAGAAAAGAAAAGAAAAGAAAAGAAAAGAAAAGAAAGAAAGCAGCTTGGTTCTGTTGGAGTCTAAAGGGTCAGTGAGGGAGAGGAGAGAGTTTTGGAGCCAAGTCACAAAGGAGATTATATCAAACCCTACGAGCCATTGAGAAAGTTTAAATAGATTAAGCGTGTACTGTACAGTATTTTAGAAGGAGTCTCTGGTAGATACTCAGGACCAGAGAGGAGAGCTGAAGACAGGAAACCGGCCAGGAGGCAAGGTAGTATGCAGTAAACCAAAAGGTGTTAGTGGCAGCGAAGCAGGAGAGGTAGGTGCCTAGTCAACGGATATTTAGGAGGCAGACTCTCTAAGAATTGGTAGCAAGTAGGACTTAGTGCAACTAAGGACCCAGGTTCCAGGCATGGTGCCCATTTCATAGGTTAGGAAATACAAAGGCAAGGCAGGCACATGTTTGGTGGGAAGGTTACAGAATTCATGGTCAGTTATTAGTACTTACTTCCTTTGGTTGGTAAATTTTCTGAAAGCATCAGTTCCATGATGCAATTTCAGTGGTTAAGCTGCTAAAAATTTATTTTGTAACCTTAATCATGACAAATACCTCAAAACTGCTAGCAAAACGCTGAGCACGAGGAAGGGAAGATACTGGAAACCACCCAGTGCAGGCTGTTGGCCGCCAGGTTCCTAGGGGTGAGTACGGAAGACGGCTTTGAGTTTTCAAACACAAAGGTGCTAACGTTTTGAGTTTTCTAACACTAGGGTCTTAACCTGAGTTCACAAAACTGCTGCTATCGTCCCTGGGTGGGCTCGAACCACCAACCTTTCGGTTAACAGCCGAACGCGCTAACCGATTGCGCCACAGAGACAGGCGAGGTTCGCCCTTCCTGCCAAGTCAATTCACTGAAGAAAAAATTCACAGCGTTCTCTACGCCTCCAGAACATTGTGGCTGCGGCTGATGCAGAAACCGGTAGGACCGCGGCGTTTCCGCGCACCAGGGCGCGGCTGACACAGCCCTGAGAAAAAAAGCCCTGACAGGGCTTTTTCCCGCGCTAGCACTTACCTGGATCTGGGACAGTACTCAGCTTCCACCCAGAAGAGAGACTTGCGCATGCGATACAGTATTTTCTTAATTTCAAGATATTAAAGGGATACAAATGTTTGGAGTGCATGGACCACTTTTATAATGCTTAAATCAGGGCTATTAATGTGCCCATCACCTGAATAGTATTCATTGTACCTGTTAGACAGCTTTTACCTCTGCCCTTCCCCTTCTTGATTTCCAATGACTTTTACTCCTTCCCACGTGTACCCATCAATTAGTTCCAAATTATTAGAGCATACATGTGGTGGTTGTTTTCCATTACTGAGATACTTAGGACAATGGTCTGCAGATCCATCCAAATTGCTGCAAAAGACATTAATTCACTTCTTTTTAGGGCTGAGTGTGTGTGTGTGTGTGTGGCTCATATTTTGTTCATCCACTCATGAATTGATGGGCACTTAGTCTGATTCCACATCTTTGTGACTGTGAATTGTGCTGCAATAAACGTTGGGGTGTAGGTATTTTCTGATGAAATTATTTCTTTTCCTTTGAGCAGACACCCAGTAGTGGGTTGTTGGATTACAACACAATATTTTTAATATTGCTGAGAAAAGAGGAACAGAAGAGGAATGAAGGAAGGGTCTTTCAATAATCCAGGATGGATGCTTTCTGTGGGTTTGGGAGTTCATTTGGTTCTGCTCAGAAAGGTACACTAATAAACTTTTTTGAGGATCAAGACAATTTGTATACACATGTGTACAGTACATGTCTGAGTACTGACTCATAATAAGCTTATTATTATGAAAAGTAAAAATATTATATCACATATCCAGTCTCTCCTGGCAAAATGTACTATTTAAGTAAAGGCGCTTCATATTACAAAATTAATTTTCAACTCCAGCTGTTTTGAAAGGTTTCTGCTAGCATATTAGGCACCCAGACAGATCATGGAGTTTAAAATGCCAGTGAAGTAACGACTTTCATACTAACATATCCAGATCCAAATATGTCCCTGAGGACCATGATCAACCTAGGGATCCTGGTTAGTACTGAATCTAATTAGCCATTTTCTACATCAAGGACATTCCCAGGCCCCACCCTACTCTCCACACAGAACCTCCTTCCTTTCTGCATTGCTATCTGGGTTCCACTTTAGGTGAAAGTCAAAGTTTTCAATGTTGTTCAGTGAAATGAGAATATGTACAAACACAAATATGCATGTGCAGAAATTATATATAAATATGTGTGTACATATACACATATATTTTATATCTTAGTAAAATACATATTTGCTTTATACAATATATAATTAAATTTATATATTTGCCACATGACCTTCAAACTGAGATAATTTGTTTTTAAATGTCCTTTACTTTATAAAATTTAATTATGGGTTGGGCAAGAGTGAGACTTCATCTCTACCAAAAACAGAAAAAAATAGCTAGGTGTAGCGGTGGCCAGCACCTGTAGTCTCAGCTACTCAGGAGGCTGACTCAGGAGGATAGCTTGAATCCAGGAGTTTAAGATTGCTGAAGCTTGGGTATCTAGACTGGACAACAAAGTGAGACTATCTCAAAAAAATAAATACACACATACATATAAATGTATATACACGTACATATATTATTTTTTGAGATATAGTATATTTTATATTTATATATGTATAATTAGGATAGATAATAGTTGGCATGGCTGTGATTGTTTTGTTAACTTCCTAACTTGGCAAAATAAAAAGTTAGAAACTGTGTATTGGTAACCAAGATTTTGGGAGAAATTTTGCTCATCTGTGAAGTCTTAGTTTGAGAGCTCTTACTCTAGGTTTTACCTCCTTTATTGATTGGTAGCAGAAATAAAGTTATTAGTTTCCAGTTTATTCTGAATATGCATATATTTCCTATGCTTCATTTTACACGGCAATCCAGAAGTCAAGAAAAAAGGAGCATCATTAAAAAAGAATGAAAGATCACGCCTGTAATCCTAGCACTCTGGGAGGCCAAGGCTGGAGGATTGCTTGAGCTCATGAGTTAGAGACCAGCCTGAACAAGAGCGAGACCCAGTCTCTAATGAAACTGGCTAATCATGGTGGTGCCCATAGCTCAGTGGGTAGGGTACCAGCTACATGCACCAGGGCTGGTGGGTTCAAACCCAGCCACAGTGTGTTAAAAACAAAAAATAGCCAGGCCTTGTCGCAGGTGCCTGTAGTCCCAGCTACTCGGGAGGCCGAGGAAAGAGAATCACTTAAACCCAAGAGTTTGAGGTTGCTGTGAGCTGTGATGCCACAGCACTCTACCAAGGGCAACAAAGTGAGACTTTGTCTCAAAAAAAAAAAGAAAGAAAGAATAAAAGAATAAGTGAAGCCAAAAGAAAATAAAAATGGGGTGCTGAAATAAATCCAATTACAATAAGTATAAGTGAACAAAACTAGCCAGTTAAAAGACAAAATGATTTTTAAGATTAGCTTTCTTTTGTTTATGAATAGTGACATTAAAACATAAACAGAAAGATCGAATATATAATTCTGAACATAAGTAATTAATAAAATAGCATTAAAATATAAAAGCAAGGGCAAGCGAGGTAGCTCATGCCTGTAATCCTAACATTCTGGGAGGCCCAGGTGGGAAAAGTTCTTGAACTAAAGAGTGGAAACCAACCCCAGCAAGAGCTAGACCCAGTCTCTACTAAAAATAGAAAATAACTAGCCAGGTGTTGTGGAGGGCAGCCTTTACTCGTACCTACTTGGGAGGCTGACCCAGGAGGACGGCTTGAACCCAGGAATTTGGTCAGTGCCATACTAGTTACCTCAAAATAGTTTCAAAAAGAAACTTTGTTTTGGTACGGAGTCTCAAGCAATTGCCCTGGGTTGCAGCAACCTCCTATCTACCCAGGGCAACCACTTGAGACTCTGTCTCAAAAAAAAAAAAAAAAAAAAAGTAAATTTCAGAATGAAGGGAGCCACATGGGAGAAAATCAAATCTCTAAACAATTCTCCCTTTAAATCCTTACCTCACTCCTGAACTGGGCATGCACTGAACAGAGACTGCAAGGAGGCCAAAGTAAGAATAACAATTGAAAAACTAAAAGAATACTGAGGAGAGATTTCAAGAGCTTCCTTACAAAAGGAGACAGAAAAACACTGGAAATGAAATAGAAAATTTGTTAAAGAAATTATGATGGCTCGGTGCCTGTGGCTCAACGGGCTAAGGCGCCAGCCACGTACACCTGAACTGGCAGGTTCGAATCCAGCCTGGGACCGCCAAACAACAATGATGGCTGCAACCAAAATAAACTGGCCGGGCGTTGTGGCGGGCACCTGTAGTCCCAGCTACTTGGGAGGCAGAGGCAAGAGACTCGCTTGAGCCCAGGAATTGGAGGTTGCTGTGAGCTGTGATGCCATAGCACTCTACCAAGGGTGACAGCTTGAGGCTCTGTCTCAAAAAAAAAAAAGAAAGAAAGAAATTATGATTTAGCCATATGGTTTAACACAATGAAATCATAAAAGTAGTGTTTTAGACTAATATTTGATAAATGTAGAAACAGATACAAAGTAAAAAGTCAAGTGTGTGTGTGTGTGTGTGTTTTTTTTTTTTTTTTTTTGTAGAGACAGAGTCTTATTACTTTATCGCCCTTGAGCAACCTCCAACTCCTGGGCTTAGGCGATTCTGTTGCCTCAGCCTCCGGAGTAGCTGGGACTACAGGCACTCGCCACAGCGCCCGGCTATTTTTTTGTTGCAGTTCGGCAGACACCGGGTTTGAACCTGCCAGCTTCGGTATACGGGCCGGTTCCCTACTCGATGAGCCACAGGCGCCGCCCTCAAGTGTGTTTTTTAAAAGCCCACATCATTATACATTTATTCAAACCTATAAAATGTTCAACACATGTTGAGTAGTAATAGTGTGTAATGTGGGTCCATCAGTTATAACAAATGTACTCCCTGGTGGGGAATATTGACAATGGGGAAGGTTATGCCTGTGTCCAGATTGGGGTATTTAGAAAATCTCTGTACCCTCTCTCAATTTTGCTGTGAACTTAATTAAAACTGCTGGGGAAATATGGTCTATTAAAAAAATCAGCAGAATGCTTAGTATGATTCCAAATTGCATCTTTCAAATACCAAAGAGATAAACAGGAAAATATTAATAAGAGATTTTTTTTGATGGAAATATTGGTGGCCTTCTGTTTGTGATTTGCTTATTCTCCATATTGTCTACAAGGAATCTATATTACCATTCTTCACAGGAAAAATAATGTCTTTTGTAAAAATGGGCATATGACTACATGCCAGGTGCTTTCACATATATATTCTTCTACCGTCAAAAATATCATTCATAATAGGTACAATTATTTCCCTTTTTATATGCAGTAGATGATGAAACTGAGGTTCATAAAGACTGAACAAAGAACTAGTTAAGTGGAAGAACTGAGATTCAAAATATAATATGTTCGAAAGCCTACACTCCTGGTGCAGGGCACCACTTCAGAGGACTTTTGAGCCACAAAGGATATCAAACTGTGGAGTTTGAAACGTGAAACGCTCCTCCAGTTTATAAAGGTGAAGAAAACGAGTAGACCAGAGAAATTAAATGACTCGCCCGAAAGCAAACTGATTGTTAGTGATAAAAAAAAAAAGAAAAGGAAAGAAAAGAAAGCAAACCCAAAAACACAGAAACAAGAACAGATCGCATGATTGTCAGACCAGTTCTTATTTGGTTTAAACATAAAGGCCGCTCCGATGGTAGTGAATTATCGGAACTTAACTAACATTAGTGTCGCTGAAGTTGGTATTTGACTGGCTCGGAAAAAATCATGAAGTCTTTGCTATTATCCTTCGACCAGTGTAGGGGAAGTTTCTTCACGAGTTTGCGCATCTTCGTGTAAGGTGGCAGTGGAGAGTGCCCAGTTAAGAATTTGGGCGGGACATTACAGAATAGCAATACCCGCGGGAGAAGGGGACATGGAGCGCCTACTCCACGAGTGGTCGACGGGGAAATGGCGAGAAGGTGGAAATCCGGAGTCCAGGGTTTAAGGCTGACATGGCCTCCAGGATTCTCTTCCCGTGGGCAGCAGGTAAGGGAAATAAATGGACGATAATTAACCCAGCCCCAGGTCCATTCAGTGGCGAATCAGGTTGAAATTTGCTTACAAGATTAATCACCCAATGCTTTTAACTTACACAGAACCAGAGTCAAGGTAAGTTCACCACTCGTACGCTTGCCCATATCCACGAACTTCACATGTTAATGATTAGCTTTCCGAGAGAACCTAAAATTGTCACAGAATGATTTTTGTTCAGGAAGTAACAGAGGTTCCGTGAGAGGAAACAGATTCAGGTTCCAAAAGAAAAATGTTCCAACTCTCCCCGTCGGGGAATCGAACCCCGGTCTCCCGCGTGACAGGCGGGGATACTCACCACTATACTAACGAGGACAAGCGCGACTGCCGCGGAACAATTACTGCCTAGGAAGATATCTGTAAATTACCAATGACTCCAAAATTACTGTTTGGGAAGACCCAGAATCACCAGTGTGCCTTAAAAAGTTGGTGGACTACTTTTCTAGACCAGCTTATTACGATAGAAACATAATGTGAGGCCCACGTGTAATTTTCTAATAATCACATTCAAAAATTAAAAGAAACAGTTGATAATAATTTTAATGTAAATCTTATTTAACCCCATATATCCAAAATATTATTTCAACATGTGATCAATATACAAATTATATTAATTAGCTACAGTTTCTCTCAGTTTTCAAAATTTGATATGTGTTTTACACTTATACGAACAGCACATTTCAACTCGGGCGTTAAATTTTCATTAAAAAAAAAATATTTCGAGTTCATAAAATTTACAATTGAAAAGGTAGATTCATATACCCAAGTTGTTCCAAGCGCACTTAAACGTTCTCTAATAGCTAAACTGAGACTCTGCCTTAAAATTTCCACTTATTTATTTCAATTAATTTATTAAATTTGAAAATGCATTTCCTTAGACGCACTCGCCAATTTCGAGTGCTCCGTAGATTGTGGCTGCCCTATGAACCTCTGAGGTAAAGGCACAACAGCCCATTTCTGAGGCTCTTCAGACAAGAAATCCCAGAATCCAGAAGATCCTAAAGATTCCTCGAGAGTCAGAAGTTTAAAAGGAAGGGAAAGGCTGGTCTGAAGGTAGTTATCTCACTTGATCGTTCATAGTCAGTTACAGGTTGAACTCCTTGTTCTACTCTTTCCCTTCTTCTCACTACTGCACTTGATTAGTCTTTAAAAAAAAAAGAAGAAGAAGAAGAAGAAGAGAGAGAAAGGAAGGGAAAAAAGAAGGGAAGAAGGAAACCTTCAGAATCTAAGCCCATCAAAACAAGCCTGGGCAGAGAAAGAGGCCAGGGTCAAAAGAGGAACCGCGGAGTGAAAGCGAGGTATGGCCGTAGAATACGCTAACTTTGCTCAGGCGTAAAATTGACACATTGAGTTCTCTTTCTCATCTTCTCAAGAACGTGTTTTTGTTTAAAAAAAAAAAAAAAAAGGGTATTCGGTTTGCGTTGGCCGGGAATCGAACCCGGGTCAACTGCTTGGAAGGCAGCTATGCTCACCACTATACCACCAACGCTCCCGACAACTTTAATTCAACAATTCCATACATAAGGGAAATAAAGTCAGTGATTGCCTTTTTTTTCTCCTACTCTTTTCAGTGGTACTCTTTGTTTATGCTCCCGCCGCAAGGTACATGAAAACTTCACCTAGTGAAAACCGACTCTTTTATTCGGCCCCGCCAGTAAACAGCGTGGACCTGATGAGCGCAAAGTCCACCCCGCGCAGGGAGTGGACGCGGGGCCGGCGCAAAGCCCAGTCGGAAAGCCGAGGCTTAGCGCTGCCTCCTCTCACCCCCACTTCGCTTGCGTACCGGCTCTGCCAGCTCTCAGCTCCTGGCTCTGCAGACCCAGCGCTAGATCCACCGGTGTCAGACTTGGTAACGGCAATTTGGAGCCGAGAATCCGAGAAAGACCGACCAGCACAAGGTCCACCCTGACATGCCTCAGACTCTGTAGAGAGGAGGAGTTGAAAGGGCGCCGGGGAAAATGGCGTAGAGATCACGGAAGTAGGAAACAGTGGTCAGAGACAGTTTTGTTTTTCCTGCTTTGCGTAGAGGTCTAGGACGAGTTTGGATTCAAGGTGAAACAAAATAAATTAATATAACCTGGTAACGTGCATTGTTAGTGTTTGATAAATATAAAACGAAGAAAACGTGATCCATGTGTCAGGATGGCCGAGCGGTCTAAGGCGCTGCGTTCAGGTCGCAGTTTCCCCTGGAGGCGTGGGTTCGAATCCCACTTCTGACAACAGCAATCTTTTGCTCCCTTACATCTTCGCTCCTGAACCAACCAGCGAAAACTGTTGACTTCCTAAAGAAAGAATTATTGACACTGCTTTTTATCCTACGTATCTACATATCCTACCACACTGCAAATATGAAACTAAATATTTCTTCTGTTACAGGCATGGAAGTGGACTATGAAACCAGGAGCAGTAGAAAATAAGATTTATCCCTTACTGTGACAAAAAATATGATTTAGGTTAGAATCCACCTTCCCGGTGCCTATTTACACATTCTTTCATCTAACAACAATATATTGAGACTTTTCTATGTGTCAAGCATACTTAAGGCAGGAAGATACTAAGGTCTCCTTTAGGAGAAAAAGGAAAAGCCTTCAACGCAGGATTTCTTAATTTGCTATATAGTAATTAGCCTGAGTCTTTTATGCTGAAGGACTAGCGTCAAACAGTAGCGTATGTAAGCATCAGATTTTCTTCCTGGACCCGCCCCCATCATCAGTTCCAAGTCGGTTCGTTTTGTAGTGTCAAAGAAAAAGAAGAAAAGAAATCAGAAGATCAAATGTTGGGGAATGGGAGAGTGACAGGAAAAATAAACTCATGGAGTTTGTTGTTTTAAGAATTTGTGTTTCTAGAAAATCACAAATAAGACCTAAGTATGGAAAAAGCCTAACTGGCCTTTTGGGAGAGGGAAGAGCTGTTAAGTTGAATGTGGGAGGTTCTTAGGATGCAGATGAAAGGATCTTCAGGTTGACTAGTGCAAGTTTGCCAGGCAGGCTACACTGTCTATCATTTACTTGACTTGGGACCTTGGGAAATGTTTTCGACATTTCTAAGCCTTCGTTTCCTTTGAAATGTATCTAGTTTGTAGTGAAATGGTTATAGAACTGAGATAGGAATTGTAGATCTCAGGCCCCACCTTAGACCTACTGAATCTGCATTTTACAAGATCCCCACGCGATTCGCCCGCATGTTCAAGTTTGATATGCACGGGTCTATCTAAGCTAGGTGATTTACTCACTTTGCAAAATCTTTAATCTAGAATCCTCTTCTCTTGATCCTCACCAGGCCATTTTTCATTCAGTATCATTTAGGCATTTACAACATGTTAAGCCCTGTGCTTAGGACAGAGGACACAAAGTTAAATGCTGTGTCTAAGCTAAGGAGGATAATAGTGCATTCATAAGAGAGACATGTAAAAAAAAATAATGTTTTGTTTTGTTTTGAAACAGGATCTTGCACTCTCTGTTGCCAAGACAAGAGTGCAGTGGGGTAATATAGCTCACCACAATTTCAAACTCCTGGATTGAAGCAATCCTCCTGCCTCAGCCTCCCAGGTAGCTTGGACTACAGGCACATGCCACCACACCTGGCTAAATTTTTCTATTTTTTGTAGATACTACAGTTGGAAAAAGGGGTGGGGGTGAGGGCAGAGTGTCTCACTCAAGGCTTCTAGTAATCCTACCTCCAAAAGCGTTGATATTACTTAGCCAAAAGTAGTTTTTGTTTTTGTTTTTTTTTTTTTTGTTTTTTTGAGACAGAGCCTCAAGCTGTCACCCTGCATAGAGTGCTGTGACATCACAGCTCACAGCAACCTCCAATTCCTGGGTTAAAGCGAGTCTCCTGCCTCCGCCTCCCAAGTACCTGGGACTACAGGCGCGGACTACAGGCGCCCGCCACAACGCCTGACCATTTTTTGGTTGCAGCCGTCATTGTTGTTTGGCGAACCCTGGGCTGGATTCGAACCTGCAGCTCAGGTGTACTTGGCTGGCGCCTTAGCCCATTGAGCCACAGGCGCCGAGCCCCAAAATTAGTTTTTAAAAAGACCTGAGCCAAACTAAGTTCTCAAGGTTAACATCACCAGTGGTTACATTAACATAGTGCACACCTTGATAGTTACTTCTCCTCTATGGCATTCTTCCCTAACCGTGAAAAAATATCAGACAAACTCACATTAAGGGACAATCTACAAAACACCAGTGTTAAGGTCATGAAAAACAAGAGAAAACAGAGAAACTGTTACAGATTGTAGGGAAATAAGACAAAATAATTAAATACAACATGGTATCCTGGATTGACTCCTAAAAGAATAAAGGACATTCATGGGAAAATGAAAAATCTGATTAAAGTCTACAAATTAGTTATTAGTATTGTGACAATGCCAATTTCTGAAGTTTGATAGGTGTATCGTGCTTATGTAGGATTTTAATATTTGGGGGCACAGGCTAAAGGATATATTGTAATTTTCTGTCATATCTTAGCAATTCATCCATTGATCCAAAATTATTGCAAAATAAAAAAAATTAAAATAGAAACAACTTGAAAGTTGTTGCCTGAATTTGCAGGAGCCTGCGACCGAGTGAGAGTGAAGTGGAGCGGCCGTTGTTGTCGACTCTTTTCTCCTCCCCACGGTCCAGTCAGAGGGTTGATTAGGCCATCGGCCCTCGAGCAGAGACTCGTCTCTTATTTAGTTCTGGGGGAGCGCCTGGCGGACATGAGTGATGAAGAGAAGAACAACTTCGAGGGCAGATGAGCGGCCGCGTCTCTGTTGGAACCGGCGGCGTTGCGTCTAAAAAGGCGAAAGCCTTGAGGTTGAAGGTGGGACGAGCCTAATGAAGTGGAGTCTCGATCTCAGTCAAAATCTCCAACGAGAACTCCTACTCGTGTAAAATCGGAGAGCAGGTCAGGATCTTGTAGTCCATCCAGGGTTTCGAAACACTCTGAATCCCATTCTCGATCAAGATCAAAATCCAGGCAAATCCAGATCCGAGCACATGTCTTGGAGTGTTTGGCCTCAGTTTGTATACAACAGAGAGAGATCTTCGTGAAGTGTTTTCTCGATATGGACCTTTAAGTGGTGTCAATGTGGTTTATGATCAGCGAACTGGACGATCTCGAGGGTTTGCTTTTGTGTACTTTGAAAGAATAGATGATTCAAAAGAGGCTATGGAAAGGGCAAATGGAATGGAGGTGGATGGCAGAAGAATTCGTGTGGATTCTTCTATAACCAAGAGAGCACACACACCTACACCTGGCATCTACATGGGCAGACCAACTCATAGTGGTGGCGGTGGCGGTGGAGGTGGTGGCGGTGGTGGAGGTGGTGACAGACGTTGAGATTCTTACTATGACAGAGGATATGATCGTGGATATGACAGATAGGAAGACTATGATTACCGGTACAGAAGATCACTTACTATATCACTCACTCACTTCTCCTTACTATAGTCGATACAGATCACGGCCAAGATCTCGTTCCTACAGTCCAAGGTGCTATTGATAACAGAATGGTTGCAGTTAAGGAAATTTTTTCTCTGTATTTTCTTTTTTCTGTCTCTTTTTGTGTAATTCTGGATTTCCCCACACTTCTGATACTTCCTGCTCCTTAAAAAGAGCCCTTAAAGGCTTGGCGCCTGTGACTTAACGGGCTGAGGCACCAGCCACGTACACCTGAGCTGGCGGGTTCGAATCCAGCCCGGGCCGACAAACAACAATGATGGCTGCAACCAAAAAACTGGCCGGGTGTTGTGGTGGGCGCCTGTGGTCCCAGCTACTTGGGAGGCGGAGGCAGGAGACTCGCTTGAGCCCAGGAATTGGAGGTTGCTGTGAGCTGTGATGCCACAGCACTCTATCCAGGGTGACAGCTTGAGGCTCTGTCTCAAAAAAAAAAAA
>CAUYRH010080690.1:0-40343 GCA_963574655.1 Perodicticus potto | reverse complement strand
GCCTTTGCCAGATCTTCGATGGAACTTTTGTTAAGCTCAACAAGGCTTCCATTAACATGCTGAGGATTGTAGAACTGTATATTGCATGGGGGTACCCAAATCTGAAGTCAGTAAATGAGCTAATCTACAAGCGTGGTTATGGCAAAATCAATAAGAAACAAATTGCATTGACTGACAATTTGATTGCACGATCTCTTGGTAAATATGGCATCATCTGCATGGAGGATCTGATTCATGAGATCTATACTTTTGAAAAACGCTTCAAAGAAGCAAATAACTTCTTGTGGCCCTTCAAGTTATCATCTCCACAGGGTGAAATGAAGAAAAAGACAACCCACTTTGTAGAAGGTGGAGATGCTGGTAACAGGGAAGACCAAATCAATAGGCTTATTAGAAGAATGAACTAAGGTATCTGCCCTGATTGTTTTTGTAACCGGTCAGTAAATAAACAGTGACTGCTTTCAAACTGAAAAAAAAAAAAGAGAGAAGAAAGAAAAAGAAACTTGAAGAGTTGAGATCTGAAAAATGGCCATGCATTAACTAGGGGAAGAGGAAGAGTAGAGATCATGTGCAAAGGACCTGTGGCCGAAGCAAACCAGTAAGACAACTGTGCAGAGCCTTGGAGGACCTCATTCTAAAAACAATGGTGTGTCATTGAAGCCCTTTAACTGGGAGGGTAATATGAACAAATTTACATTGTAACTTGTGGGAAACAAATTAGAAGGGGCAAGAGGGTATGTGGAAAGACCAGTGTCCTCTGGATGAAAGATGAATATAACTTAATCTAAGATAATGCTAGGAAAGACAACAAAAATGGGACAATTTAAGAACTGTTCTTAGAAGACAGACTCTACAGGATGTAGGCATGAATTAGTGTGTGAAGAGAGAGAGGAAGAGGAAGAGGAAGAGGAAGGGATAGGAATGGAAGGATGTTTCTTAAATATGGAAATTGAAATTAGTGTCTAGGCAAAGAAAGGGCATCTCAGCATACTTATATAACATAGCACACACTATAATATAAATCACTCGTGAGGCGTGATGGTCATACTTGTCTCTCCTAAGATTTATTTCAAGAAGTAGACCCACTCTTCATGATTTGCATTAAAATTGGTGCTGAATCCAAGTCAATTTTACTTTTGGTTTAATATTTGCTAACAGTTTCACATGGTAAGAATTCAGAAGGAATGTCTTTTCTAGAGGCATCTCTGACCCTGCAAAAGTATAATGGGGTCTCTTGGGGTCTCAAAGTAGTGAAACCTCCATTTTCTCTGCAGCCTTCCCTAATTCCTCTTGAAGAGAAAGTGAAAGTGAACTCCCAGTTCTTCCTGGGCACAGGAAGGCAGTTCACTGAAAGAGTATATATATTCTGGATTATACACAAGAGTGCCTTAGAAAAAGGAAATAATGATCATTCATTCTACAAAATTTATTTAGCACTTTCATTGTGCTAGGCTCTGGGCATAACTGGAATGATCAAATCGGACAAACTGAGTCCATCAGAAGTCATCAGGAAGAAAAAATTCATGCTGTTTGACTACTCATGCACAAACTATCTGCTTTCCTTTTTTGGGATTAACCATGAGTTTTATATGTAATAACCTTATTTGCACCCACTTCTTATTTTTATATATAATTACAAAAAGAATTAGCTTTGATGCAAAGCTAAGGGACTATTTGGAACAGAATTTAGTCTCTGCCCAGAGTATATTGAAAATAGCCCAAAGTAGCTGTCAAGGCATAAACAACTCAGGAGGAAAGCATTGCTGTGGTTTAACTGAACAGATGGTCTAATGACGTCAGTGTCTCCAAATTACCTGCAGCCAAAGCAGATGGAAAAATTAACGTGGAAGCCCAAGCTTGATGGCAGGCAGGGAGTCACAGAGAACTTTAGGGGAGAACAATCACATGGGAGGTTTGCTTTGCTTTGTTTTCAAGTTCTACCAGAGATCTTTGCATCTTTGCAGATTCCTGGAATAAAATGGCAAGATGATTACAGCTGATCCCACAAGCAACCATCACCAAGACAGAGCTGAAGGACACAGCATTCAGTAATTCCTCTGCCACTAAAAAAAAAAAAAAAAAAAGATATTAATTCTAAAAGGAGGTTATGAAATATGTGAAAGTATTATGTAGATGAAATGAAATATCTCAGAGCTATAATTGAATATGATAGTTCTTTGAAAATCAGCACAATAGCTGCATATTTAGCCCTGTACACATTCTTGGTTGTGGGATTCATGTTCCATCTTTCTCCAAAAGGCTGCATTATAATTAACATTTTTACCTAGAACTGGCTGTGTGACCCTTTATCTCTATCCATCTTATTTCCTTGCTTAGCATTATGCTTTCACCTTTTCCTGCCTGCCAGTGTCCAGGCCTTTATTTCCTTTATGCAAAGCTGTCAGCTGCATGAAATGATGCAATCCAGCCTTAATCATGGACAAGCAAATCTGCACTGGGTATTGAGTCCCAGGTCTGAAATCTCAGAATCAGAATTATAGAGTTCTCTGTTTACAAATGAAGAAGTAGAACTCAAAGGTTTGACACTTGTCTGTGGGCATAGCCCAGGGGAGTGGCTGAGGCAGAACAAGAACTGGGGGTCTAGTCTCTGAGGCCACGTGGCCTTTACAGCTCAACCAGACCCATTTGCCCCTCACTCACCTGTCTTAAGGAGTATAGACCTTCAGATAACTAGCACGTATAGTTCAAACCCTATGAGAACTCAGTAGTACCTGAGAAACTAATATAAAGGCATTTTTCTAGAACACTGTGCAGTATTCATGGCAGCATGGCACGGTGCAAGGGTATCTTGCTTTAGGTTCCATGGAAAGGACCCTGAGAAAAATTTGAGTGTGAGAAATTGGGGGAGGTGATTCCAGGAAGCAAAGGTGGGGGAGACAGGAAGTAGGACAGGGAACGGAAAAAACATGCCCCAGAGTCCTCCCAACCAAGAGCTGAGGGAGTAGGGTGTCCTCCCACTCCCATCCGTCATGATATGAGAGCTGCTTCCAAGGTATTAACGCCCCTCTACTCTGGGACTCTGCCTGCCCCACTGGGATGGCCCCACTGGGATGGGAGAAAGCCCTCAAGTGGAGAGTGGTTGATGTGTACAGCCGATGCAATAGAGCAGAGTGCTGCAGGGACTTGGCAGCACATAGGTAGCATTTGCTATAGTCAGATTTGGGTTCAAATCTGCACCCATTGGTTTGCTGGATGATTTCAGACCACTTACTTTCCTTCTCTAGTCTTTAGTTTCCTCCTCTGTAAAATGGGGAAAACAATGCCATCATTAGATGTTATGAGCGGTAAATGGAATGATAATACATACAAAGTGCTTAGCACTATACTTAATACAAAAGGGGCCCTTGATACATGGCATTATCATCATTATTGTTATTTTTCATGCCCCTGTCAGTGCCTGGGGAAAAATAGACTTTAGAATCACATCAGATGCTATAGCAGGTAGAGGCCTCAGATAGCACTTGGGTCAACTTTCTGATTTCACCAGAGAGGAAGCTTGAGGATAAGGGGAGAGGCTGTCCCAAGAAAAAAATCCTCTATTATTAATAGGAGGTGGCAGAATCAGACCTGCACAGTGGGGTGTCTGGCTCTGTGTGCAGTGCTCTTTCCAGCAACCAGGACTTTCTTCCTCAGAATTACCCACAAAACGTAAATCTAGAAGGAAGAATGAGTGATCATCATGTGCTGGATGGCAAAAAGGTTTTCTCTCGCAACGTTGATAAATTCACAGTGGCTGCCTGGAGGGTGGTTTGAGGAAGATCCTGGTGAGAAGTGCATCAGGCAAGAGGGAGTGGTTGCCAACGCCACCACTGACCTGGGAGTGTGTACTGGCCGTGTATATGCTCATCCTTTTGGAAAATTGACTGCTGGATTTGAAGTTGGTACCAAGGGGATGAAATAACTATTCTACCTGTCCATTTTATTGCAATAGTAATGCATATTCATCAGAAATATTTTGAAGATAGAAATGAAAGAATAAAAATTTTCTCTAAGGTGCAGCAAAGAGGAGAATTGATCTTTGGAACTGATTCAGAGTCTTGAGATTCAGAATCAGAAGAGCTGGTAATAAGGAAGGAAGCTGAAAAACAAGTGGATTGAGAGTCTGTCTAAGGCGTTATTGATTTCCCCACATCTGGATTCAGAACAGTGGACACACAGGAATATAAGAGCAGGACCAAGAAAAATGTTAAATCTCCCCGGATTGATCTATAGACGCTATATAATTCCAAGCAAAATGCCAATGGGGTTTTTCATGGAAATAGAGGCTGATTCTCAAATGTATCTGGAAGAGTGAGGTGACAGCAAGAGAGAAGGCATTTCTGAAAAGGGAGAATAAGGAGAGACTTAATTTACAGATAATCCAGCTGACTAAGGAGCTTTATAACAAAGACAGAATGGTACTGGCACAATAGTAGATAAACTGACCACTGGAATATAAGAGTGAGCTCTAAAATAGGCCAACACATAGAATTTGATATATGGCAGGGCAGCTTGGCAGTGGGGAGAAGAGACACTCCATGATAAGTGCAGATAAAAATGTGCTTATCCATATGGATATAAGTGAAACTGGACTCCTACCTCACACCATACCCCCAAATAACCAGACAAATGAAAATCTTTACACATAAAAGCAAAACTTTGAAATTATTAGGAGAAAGTACAGATCAATATTTTTTCTGACCTCAAGGGGAGGAAAGGAGTTCCTAAATAAAACACAAACAGTTCAGCTCCAAGAAAATCTGAGCCAGACCCACGGAAAATCCCAGAATGGAAACATCCTGACTCTCTGGTACTTTCACGGCACTCAGTCAGTGCCTGGGGCAGCCTGAGGAGACCGTGTCCTCGCAAGAAAATTGGTGAATCCCTAGGGTGTGTGGTGGACACTGTCAGCAAACTGCCCTCATCCCAGTAGATTCTCTCTTAAGGAAGATCTGTGTGGCTTATCCCCATGGCTGCCACGTGCCAGGATCAAGATAACCTGGTTTCAGGACTGAGATAACCATAAGTAAAACAACTCCCATGCCTCACATTTGGATTAACTATTTCAGGGGGGAAAAAAGATCATGGCATATGGGTTCTAGTTAGTTTCTTTCTTGGAAAATAGCTCTTTCTGAATTTGTCCATGGCTTTGAGTCTCTACCTTACTTTGGGCACAAGCCCATTGCTCACTGTCTTACTGCAAGATTCTCCAGAAGTCACTGGCTGTGGAACAATGTTATTTTTACTTCATGCAATGGCTGGAAGATTTGTGAAATGAAAGTGGAAAATGGCAAAAGCACAGTCCAAGAAGATG
Source organism: Perodicticus potto (assembly GCA_963574655.1). Taxonomy (NCBI): domain Eukaryota; kingdom Metazoa; phylum Chordata; class Mammalia; order Primates; family Lorisidae; genus Perodicticus; species Perodicticus potto. Next base: position 35,029 of record CAUYRH010080690.1, on the reverse strand, counting down.
TGCATGAGGCGAGTTGAAGGGCTATGGTGGTAAATTGCCATGAGCACCAAGCTATCCCATACTAGTGGCCGTGGATCTTTGTTGCAATGTGACTTTCCTGCTCCTCTGTCCAGAGGCAGAGCCTGCCCCCTCTTAAAACTGGGGTGGCTCTGTGATTTGCCTTGACCAGTGGAATGTGGAAGTGATGTGGTGCAAACCCCAGAGCCTAGACCTAAGGAGTTGTGCAGCTGCTGCTTGTGTTCATTTTGAGCCCTGCTCTGTGAACCACATAGTTAACCCACAATCATAAGAAATAATGCCATCTTACTCCCTTGACCCACAAGTTTTAGAGTGGTTTTTAATGCCACAAAAGACAACTGACAGACGTAAGGTCTTAAATGCACTCTGAAGTAGAAGAGCAGGGCAATTACAAGTAGGCGGAGAGTTTATTTATCTTCCTAATATTCAGTGGGCACTTTGTATATGCCAGGTACTTTTGTGTAGATCTCTTTTAATCTTCTTAACAGCATTATGAGATGGATGCTACTATTTAGATGGGAAAATTGAGACACAGAGAGATGAAATAACTAACCCAAGTTCACATGGCTGCACAGCGACAGGTCTGGGACTTGCCTTTGTGTCTGTCTAGTCCCTAAGTCCCTGCTCATGACCACATCTCTGCACTACCACCAGAACTTATAATGAACCGAGCAAAGAATAATAAAGAATAAATCAAGAAAGGGAAAGAACACTCAAGCTTTAGAACACTTGCTTTGTGTGTTTACTTCATAGCTAAAGACAATTGTCTATAAGAAAGGAAAAATGAATTTTGAAATAATGGCCTTCATTTGCTTTCAGACTTCTGTTTTAGGAATTCTTTCCTCGAATTATTAGTGTAAAAAAATGGATGTTCCAAACAGACTAGGGTTGTGAGAAATATAAGAATTATGAAAAATAAACTGATTTCTATTTACTAGTAATGCCTATCCAAGCTGGATGCTTTATGAAGCAATCACTGACATCCATTCATTCATTCATTCAACACAAATATGTTGAGTAATTAATTACTAAGTGCCAGGCATTGTGCTAACCCCTGGAGACAGGAAGACAAACATGCTGTTTCTAGCATTCAAGTGCTGTGTAGCCTAGTTAGAATAAAAAAAGTTTAAATCCTAGCACATGAATTTTCTAGTCATTCTTTTCTAAATTAAAAAAATTGATGACCTGAAAAAATTAATTTTGCATTGATTTTCTAATTAAAGTGATAGAGCTGCAAAAAGTCAGCTGTTTTTCCCAATCTCCTATAGGACCAAAGACTTATGTGGTTACAGATCACATGCTTATTTCATTTCTAGTAAATGCTAACTGCTTGTCCAAATTCGTAATCCAGAACTTGGTAGGAATTTATTTCTTCATGAAACTATAAAGCCAATTGAAATTATGAATGACTATAGAAGCACTCAGAAATCCCTATAAGATAAGAAGTTTTATTTCACCTCTTTTTTGCCTCTTGGATGGCACATAAATGCTCTAGCTGAGAATGGTATTAATATTTCATGACTGTCATTTTTTAAATGAGAACCATATTAGAAAATTGGCTTCAGAGGAGTGTTCTACAGTAATGGGCAGAGAGTGTTCTAGCTCATGCCAAGTGGATTTGCACGTGTTCCTCATCTTCTCTGTGCCTCTCGGTCCTCGTCCATAAAGTTAAGGCCATTGGATGAAATGCTATCTGGGGTCTTCCCCAGATGTAAAATTATATGGTTCTTTAAAGCATTCTTTCTGGTTATTGGCTGTTTTCTTTACTTATCTATGGCAACTTCTTAAGAAATCAGAGACAGAATTCCTCAAGATTCTTAGCAGTATAAGCTTGATTTCACGTTTCTCTCTTGACCTTCACCTGAAATTTCATAGCTTAATTTCCTATATATTATTTCAAGATAAGGAATATGGTGAAGTGGTGTGTGTGTGTTTTAACCTTTTAAAGGTACAAGAGAAAACGGGCTCAGTTCAGAACAATGAGACTGACACTTCCTAGGATTTGGAAATTTTGAAAAACTGCTGGCTTCAGTGTTAGCCATCTGCTAGGCTTATGTAATCCACCCAGCAATAAAGCACTGGGCTCTCCCGTATGTTCCTGTCTGCCCCTGGGTGAAGGAGTAACAGGGTAGGAGTTCAGATATTTGTGTTCCGGTCCCGATTTGGCACCTAGCTAGTTATGTGATGAAGAATGGCTTTCTTAATCTGAGCCTTGGTTCATCTATAAAATGAACTACATACGACATCATGTTTACTTAGAATGTCTGAGACCTATTTAAATACACTTAACACTATTTTAGAAGTTCAGATAAATTTTGTTAAAAATAGCACAATTAACTCCCAAATTATTTTAACATATAATAAGCATGTGTTCAAAGAGAAATTGCCTGCCCTAACGTATGAATGACCTGGTGCCTTGCCTGTCAGACTTCTGTGATATCTCTGAAATTGCCAATCATGACTGATGCGGCCCTAATGGAATGCCAGCCTTGTCCCCTTCAATCTCACCTATTTTCCCTTTGTCTGAGGAGCAAAATCACCTTTGGTTGAGAACCACTCACCCTTCACTTCTAAAGGGAATATCTTTCTATGCATAAACTTCCCCACTATCAAAGGGGGGATAAAAAGCTTGAGACAAGGAATTGGGTGAAAATATTTTATTTGGGAGGTGATCTCAGGAAGCAGTGTGAGGGAGTGGGAAAAGAAGGAAATCCAGTGCATTTTGTAACAGTAATACATTTTTTTTTTCCTGAGACAGAGTCTTGCTCTATTGCCCAGGCTGGAGTGTAGTGGCATCATTATAGCTTATAGCATAATTCCTCCTGCTTTAGCCTCCTGAGTAGCCAGGACTACAGGCATATGCCACCATGTCCAGCTAATTTTTCTGATTTTTGTAGACAAGGTCTCACTATGTTGCTGAGGCTTAAACTCCTGGCCTCAAGCGATCCTCCCCCCTGGGACTCCCAAAGTGTTAGATTATAGATGTGAAGCACCATGCCTGGTCTTGTTTTGTTTTTAAAAATACTCGGTTAATAAAACTCCTCATTTTGAACAATTCTACCTTTGGAATGCTCATGTACTCTGCTATAGCTAGGTTAGAAAATCTCCAAAGTCCTATGCAGCACTAACATTCAAGTTCAGTGTAGTGATTTGAGGCCAACACCAAGGATGCCAAGGCATGAACAGAAAGAGCACAGCCTGACTGCAGAGATGTAGGGTGGGTGGAGAGGTACTCATCTTTTATCTTGCAAATTAAATTCGGAAATAATTGCAAGAGAACAGGTAAGACTTCCCACGTTTTCATTTTTCACGAAAGGCACTCTTGTTAACTATGACTTCACTTCTGAATTGACATAGCATTGGCTCCTCTGACAGCCTTAAAGAATTACCCTCAAGACTCTGTCACATAAATTGAACAATTTAGACAGAGTTTAAGTGACCATAAAATGAACTTCCACTGGAATATGGTGGGGGCAAAGAAATGAATTCCTTATTAACTCCTTGCCAGTTCAAACTGCCTGCATCTCCTTCTCTCATAACCCACCTTCCACCGTTATCGAGCCTTTTGTCAGTTTGGAGCATAAGGAAGAAAGGTTAGATAAATCCAATTTTAGATAAGAACCTAGAAATAGTTGTCAGTCATCTCAGCAAATGGTAGACTAGTGAGTCTCCTTACTTTTTTTTTAAAAGGCAATTGTTACAAAGTAACATGAACACGGTCTAAGAGAATACATTGCAAATCACAAGATTGTATTTCTTTCAGGCCCTGAAATCTTCAATAGATAATAGACAGCCCTGACTTGGCCATAGCTCTTGCTTTTCCTCTAAGGAGTTCAAAGCACTTTCAGCTACATAATATTGTCTGTTTAGCTTTGTAAAGCAGAGGCAAAAGAGAGCGCTGGGGGATACATAAGACCCTTACTTTGGCCAATTAAGATGCAAAATTTTAATTAAATATTAAGGTACTAAAGATCAGTGGCTTGGTCAAAATAAACTAGAAAACCTGAGGGCTGTGACGGGATCTTCCAAGTCTCAGGCCTGTATACATTCCACAGATGTAGCACTTGCCCTGGAAGGATTTTCTTTTAAGAATCCTGAATGTCAGAAAACATGCTCTACCCAGCAGCTTGAAAAGTACATCCCTAGGCCAGATTCAAGGTCTTTCGCATGATCCTTTTCCTGACCAGAACAAAGAGCAAAGATTTAACACCAGCTGAGACTTTTTTAAAATACTAAGATACAAAAAATAATCATCACCTTCCCTGCTAAGCATGGTAATGCAAAGACCAGCCAAGCCCACCTTTCTTGAAAACCCATGATCTGCTTTTCAAGGGGAAGATGAAAGTGCCAGAAATAGACAATGGTTCTGAAACACTGGCTGACTTTTGAATATTCATGACTATTCTGATGCAAATGAATATCTCAAATTGAGCTGTTTTTGCAGAGGTGCTGTTAGAAATGTATACACTTATGAAATTGCTTTTCTAGTTCTGCAGATCCCCAAGAATGACTTCCTTTGCTTATTTATAATTCTCCTAGAAGGTTTCCCAGGTGTCAGCCTGGGCTGGAGTTTCAGATGGTTTCTTTACACTGAAAACTAGGGCTTTAGCCTAACCCACTAGGAAAGCCTGCTTTGTTTAATCAGAGGCCAGGTCTGATAGGCCCTCCTTGTTCTGCCAGTGGCCAAAGAGGCTTATCACACAGCAGATTGTTTTTCCTTTGAGGTAAGCTCAAACCAAAGCTCACTGTTCCCTGAAGAACAGACAGAGAGAGAGGGAGACGGAAGGGGAGAGGGAGAGAGAGAGAGAGAAAGAGAGAGAGAGAGAGAGCATTGTGCCAGTGCAGGGGAGCGCTCAGTCGGTCAGGAAGCCAGAAGACCTGTTTGGATTTTGTGACTCTGGGCACCAGAAGGGTCTCACCATGGCAGGCATGGGGTGTGACAAATGGGGCAAAATTCTCTGGAGAAGACACATAGATCATGTGAGCTGATGGAGACATTAGAGACCTCCAAAGCACAGTGAAGGTACAGTCCTCTCCTGAGTAGCTGTGGGACACCTTCTCTTTTCATGCTGGATTCAGAAACAGAGATTGGTGGACAGGCCCAGGGCAAAGGTGGTCATCGCTGGAGGGAAGAAATAGGCCACTGTGAAACCAAGAGCAGTTTCTGAAGGGCGAGGTGGCTCCCTGAACTGTGAGGCAAAAAGTAAAGGAAAAAGCCATGAGCTTCCTATGTCTCTCAGTAGGTGGGGTGAGCCTCTGTGTCGGACACTTGCTATGATAGGGCAGGGAAGCCCTGTCTCAGGCCAGCAGGGTCCCATTAGAGGATAGGATGCTGTCTCCTAGGCCTGGGATCCTTATACTACTACAAGGACTCCCTGAAAGGTCATGAGCATGGCGTTTGGCTCTAACCCCTGCATGGTCCTTGAAAATACACTTTCTAGCCTTCCAGCCTTCCTCCCTCCAGTGCAGCCTTCCACCCACAAATATTCCATGGTCACTCCTTCCCCGTGCCCATGGAAAGAACCCTCCTCTCCATGCTTGAGTTCTGTTTATTTAATGACTACTTACTACGTTCCAGGCCCTGTGCCGGGCAGGGGACTAGAGGTGAAGGTAACATGGTCCTTGTCTTTTCAGTGCTTCTAGTCTATGGATTTAAAATCCTTTTTCATCCCCAATCTGTCTCTCTGTCCCACGATTTTCACCCCTGTATATGTTTCTGGGGTATTTTCTTTACCTAGTGTGGCTTATCCTCTCAGCTCCAATTTTTGTAAATCCTGCACTTATTTCTGAGGCATGCAAGTATTGTCTTTTCCATTCAGCCTCTCTGGGGTTTTTCCCTTCTCCCAGTTTCTATAGCATATCTATTCTGTGTAATTTAGCACATCATTTTAAATGGCCTTACTTTCTCTAGTGACTAATTTTGAGTGTGTGAACTAATCTAGTCTCCTTAACAAATGCACAATTTCTTCGAGGGCTGAAGCTCTGTTTTACAGTTACTCTGAATCTCTTTCTAATCTTCTATTGCTACTCCAACATTCACCACCAAGCTGAACATATAACAAATATCTATCAACTACTGTTGGTTGTTAGAGTCAGAATGACTGTGATGAGGCCAATGCCCTGGTCCTGACAGCCCTCCAGTAGGAGCAGAGGTGGGCAGATGGGAGGATAAGGAGCCTTTCTGTAGGTCAAGCTCCTGGTCAAATAGTACAGCTCTTTGCCAAAAAAAGTAGACCCTGAATATAAGCAAAGCTATCAACAGTCTGTAACTTTAAAATAGAGAAACATATTTATGCATAGGGTAGATCTAATTCATTTTCTTCCAGATCAAAGGGCACTACTAGTCCATAAAAAAAAATTGTAAGAATCATCAAAGGTGATCTTCTTGTGGCTTTTGGCAAATTATTTAAGCTTTCTGAGTTTCCTCATCTCTCTCCATCTACAAAATGGGAATAATTACAGCACGTACCTGATAGAGTTGTTGGGAGGATTAAATGAGGTCATGTGTTTTAAACCATATACCCAAGATCCAGGAAGGAGGATTATTGACTGCTACTATAGTTATTATCATTGTTATTGTTGTCCTATAAAGCCAGAATTTTCCCAAAATCTGATAAGTGAATTATTTGATGGTATATAAGAAATTTAGGGTGGTGCATTGATTGACTTTTAAACAATTTTAACTTGTGCTAGAAAAAATATTGTTTATTCACATTTATGATTTCATGGATATTTTTTCCATTTTAGGTATTTACTGCTGCATAGCAAACCATCCCTAAACTTACTGGCTTTAAGCAATAATTATTTGTTGTTATTTTTTGACTTGTGTTCTAGGCTGGGCTCAGGAAGGTAGTTCTGCTCTTCTTCATGCACATATCGGGCACCTGAGTTTGGCTGGCCTGAGTATTTGGGGCTAGCTAGGAATATGTTTCTTCTTCTATGTGAGCTCTTCAGCAAGGCAGCTGGACCTCTTTATGTGGTGGTTTAGGGCTTCAAGAGTGAGCATTCCAAGAGGATAAGTCCCATTGTGCAAGTGTTTATCAAGTCTCTGCTTGTGTCATACTTGCTCATGTCCCATTAGCCAAGACAAGTCATAGGGTCAAGCCTAGAGTCAGCACAGAGGATACTGCACAAGGGTGTGGATACTAGTAGGTGTGGTTCATTGGGGACCACCAGTGTAGCAGCCTACCACAGTCCTAATTTACCCAACGTCTCACAGCTAGTAAGTAGCCAAGCTGAGATCTGGTGCAATCCAGCTCAGGATTAGTGGTCTTCACTCCCAGGAAGCTCTCTTAAAGCATTACCTATCCTTTAACTTAATGACTTAAAGCAATACACATTTTAATATGCTCATTGATTATGTAGCCTATGAATTCAGATAGGTCACAGCAAAGATGGCTCCACTGTGTCTCACAAGATCTAGGACCTCAGCCAGGATGCCTTAAATTGCTGAGAGCCGGCCGAGATGGTTCAGTGGGAGCCTTAGTTCCTACTGTCTGCTAGGTTCCTCCATCCTCCTCCACATGATGTCCCCATGCAATGAGCATCTGCGCTTCTTCACAGCAAGGTGGTCTCTGGTAGTCCGCTTTCTTACCTAGTAGCTGGCTTCCCTTCAGAGAGCAAGGTAGAAGCTACTGGGCCTCTTATAGGCTAGGCTCAGAACTGTCGCTGCTTCACCCTTACCACATCCTGTTGGTCGAAGAAAGTCACAAAACCATCCTAGAATCAAGGAAGGAAAAATGAACACCTCTTGATGAGTGAAGGAGCATGAATGTACAGGGAGGGAAGGAATTGATGGCGGCCACATCTGGAGACTTTCTACCATAGCATGCTTAAGGACTAATTGGGGGTTGTTAGGTGGGGTTTAATAGACTTTACCCCCCAGTTTTGTAGAACTGTTTTGGGTTCACAGAAAAATGAGAGAAGGATACAGAGAGTGCCCATGGGCCTCCCCAGCCCCTACATGCACAGCCTTCCCCGTTACCAGCATCCTGCACCACATTGATCACAACTGATGAACCCACACTGACACATCATTATCATGCAAAGGCCAGAGTTTACATTAGGATTCATTGTCGGTGTCACACATTCTACGAGTTTGGATAAATGCATAAGGATGGGTATCCGCAGAGTAGTTTCACTGCCCTAAAAATCCTCTGTGTTCTTCTGTCCCTCCCTCTCTTTACTAACCCCTGGTAACGGCTGATCCTTTTACTGCCTTCACAGTTTTGCCTTTTTCAGATTGTCATGTAGTTGGAACCATGCAGTATGTAGCCTTTGCAGATGGGCTTCTTTCATTTAGCAACATGTGTTGAAGTCTCCTCCATGTCTTTTTGTGGCTTGAGAGATCATTTTTTTTTTTTTTAGTACCAAATAATATTCCATTGTCTGAATGCAGTTTATTTATCCTTTCCCCTGTGGAAGGACGTCTTGACTGCTTCTCAGTTTTGGCAGTTACATAAAAGCTGCTATAAACATTCCTGTGCAGGTTTTCTGTGTGCACATAAATTTTTCAACTCCTTTGGGTAAATACCAAGAAGTATAATTACTGGATTGAATATAAGGTTTTCAGAGTTAGTCAAATTGAAGAAAAAATGAAGTAGATAAAATTAAATTGAACCATTTGACATTTCTGATTTTGTAGATTGGATCCAAATATTAGTGAATTTATATGGCTCAAGCTAGTACTACACTGGTCCTAGGACATGGCAAAGGTTTCAACAATACTATGCAAATAACTGAAGTTTGGGCAAACCTCTTCTAATTAAACTGTTTTACTTTCTAGTGACTTTTATTTGCCTCACATGTCTTTGTTTGACTAAAACATGGAAGATGTTTATTTAGATAATTCAGTTTGTCAGTGGTGGTACTTGGTGGTGGTGATTTGGAAAAGGAATGACATGGACTACGATGGGCTAGGTGCCCGTTGAACATACACATTCATCAAAACGTCCTTGGCCCAAAAGACCACAAACTTTCCAGGTTTGCTACAAGCCAGACATTGGACACAGCCACATACCCTTTCGTCTTCCTGAGGAGATTGCCTTTAGTTCTTTTTGATTCCCAGTAGCAACAGTATTTTTTGCATTATCAGATATACATTTTTTTTTTTTTTTTGGAGACAGAGCCTCAAGCTGTCACCCTGGGTAGAGTGTTGTGGCATCACAGCTCACAGCAACCTCCAATTCCTGGGCTTAAGCGAGTCTCCTGCCTCCACCTCCCAAGTAGCTGGGACTGCAGGCGCCTGCCACAGCGCCCGGCCACTTTTTTTGGTTGCAGCCATCATTGTTGTTTGGTGGGCCTGGGCTGGATTCGAACCCACCAGCTCAGGTGTACGTGGCTGGCGCCTTAGCCTGTTGAGCCATAGGCGCCGAGCCTCAGATATACATATTAACAGAAACTTCATCAGCTTAGTGGGACATTAAAACTATTTTCTGGCAAAGGTTGGTACAAAAAGTTGTAAATGAATCATTTGAATATTTGGCTATCAGGAGTGTGCATCTGAGGAGATTATTCTCAGAACAATTAAGGAGATTTCTTAGACCAGGTTTTAACAATGAATCAGAACTTCAGAAATGGTTCAGAATTTGAACATTTTATAAAATTTTACTTTGTATTTAGACTAAAAAAGATATTTTCTCCCTCATGAGCTTGGTGGTTTTTCATCCTGGTAATCCACTCTTGTGGAAAGAAAGATTATAATCAAATTGGTTAACGCTTTCCAATAAAAACATTCTGATGTGGTTTGAAGGTTTGGAATTGGTAAAATAGTGTTAGGGCTCCTCTCTTTCATCTCAATTCTTTCTGAGTGATTTGTATGATAAAAATTTGTTCAAAAATAGCATCCAAAAGATTTAAATGTTCATACAGAGTTAGCACCAAGTCCTCCTGCCCCTCCACCCTCACCCAACAATAAAAAAAAAAAAAAGAAAATACTCCAAACGATTTTTCCAATGGCATTTCTTGAGGGAATGCTCTCACGTCTATCTCCAGATGGCCTCAGGCACACACCTCCCTTAAGCTTCCACAATGCACTTGCCTCACCTCCTCAGTAGCTCCTCAGTATTTTGGCTGCTCAATCCTGACAGTTAAATAAAGACTAGATGATAGAAGAGGTCTCATTATGTGTGTGAACGTATTTTCTTCAGCTCCTCAGTGAACAGCAGACTAGAGTTATTCAGAGGCCTGGAACAATAACATCAAAGCTAATTCAACCCCTCCCAGGTCAAGGCTGTGACCACGGCTTTAGCCTTTGTCAGATAAATAAATGCATAGCACGCCTGTGACCATCTTTCCTGCCTGTAAAATCATACCTTAAAATAAGTGGGCATTGATTTCTCTTGCTCCCATCTGTGTTTATCTTAGGTTCTTTCACTAAGGATAAAGCAAAACTGGTGTTGCCCCTGCCTGGCCAGCAGCTCTTACACACGTCTCTCTCCCACAGCATTTCAAAAACACCTGTCAAAATCATACTTTCTATTACATGCTTATTACTCACCAGTGATATATTAAATTTTGATATCACATTATTTTTCTCTTATTTGTACACCTCAAAATAGTGTCTGCATTTAAGGATCATCTTTTCAACAAGATAAATTGATTTTATACTTAAATTTGTCCTCTATTCTTAATTTTGTTCATTCATGATACAAGTTATTAAGAGATGGCAGATATAATTGTGACTCCCTTGGACTGTCAAAATGGTCTTAAATTTAACAACGCTTTTATGTAGAAGTTGTCTACATACATATTTACTTAAAAACCAAAGCAAGAGTACGCATAATAATAATAATGCTTCCTAAGAAATTATACATGACAATTTTTTTTCCAGTGAAAAGCCATGTAGAACTAAAATTGCCTGGTGGACAATGGTTTTCCTGTGTCATCATCTTATAACTTCCAAATCTTGAAAACCTAGCAAAGAAAAATGATATCTATAATTTCTTATTATAAACATAGAAACTGGGGGTGCCTTGAATGCTAAATTTCCAATTAAGAGATACAAATAATAGTCACCAATCATGTTTCACAATACCAGCCATCTCTTTCCATAGCCTGCAGGTTCTCCTTCACTGCAAGAAACAGTTAAGTGAAAGAGAGAGTCTAAAGTAGATTTCATCTTTTATAGTCAATATCAGATTAGAAATCATACCATATACATTTTAATAAACATAATTGTATTACTTTAAGAATATTTTATTGCTTTTAAAAAATTGTCCAAAGTCCCTTGTTTAATATTCAGAAGTGTATGAAGGAGAAAGTTAGAATGCTGTGTAATTTCTCTGTCTCTACCCCTGCCCCAGAGATAATCAGTTTAACCTCTTTGACATATATACACCTAAGTGTATTTATTAACATTATCCATTTGTGTTTCTTATGTGAATTTATTTTTCATCTCTTTTGTTCATTTGAAAATGTGACTTTTGCTTTTTCTCCTTATTGATTTCTAAGAACTCTTTATATGTAATATTTAAGTGCATGAAATTTGTAGGTGACAGTGAGACTGAATGTGTGAGCAATAAAGTCTTATGTACATAGGAATATTTGGTACTAAGCACACTAGTGTTTGTGCAAGAGTTTTTTTTTTTTTTTTGAGACAGAGCCTCAAGCTGTCACCTTGGATAGAGTGCTCTGGCATCACAGCTCACAGCAACCTCCAATTCCTGGACTCAAGCAAGTCTCTTGCCTCCGCCGCCCAAGTAGCTGGGACCACAGGCGCCCGCCACAACGCCCGGCCACTTTTTGGTTGCAGCCGTCATTGTTGTTTGGCGGACCCAGGCTGGATTCGAACCTGCTAGCTCAGGTGTATGTGGCTGGCACCTTAGCCCACTGAGCCACAGGTGCTGAGCCTGTGCAAGAGGTTTTATGTGTGCTACTTTAATAAAGAGAGCAGTTTGCCCTCAATGTTGGGGAATGTTGCTGAATACAGAGATTACATTTCACCAACATCTTGGCTCAACTGTGTTTGGAGAAATAAGGTTTAGAGTTGGAAATTGTTCCCTAGAAGTTATTGCCTACATGGTTATACTTGATAAAAATGCATGCTTTCCCATCAAGGAGCTGGAGGATAACTCTCTATTGTGTGCGGGTGTGGACTGCACATAGTGACTGCCTTCCAACGAGCACCATATGGAAAGGGAGGAAATGTAACTATCCAGTTACTACCTCTGCCATGTAATCAAAGTTAATATTAATAGTGATAAGTCATGTTGATAGTATACGCCCTGTATATGGTGTGATGAGAATTATCCCTAAAACTGATAATGACAGTCTAACCATGACAAAAACACACTAGACAAGCCTGAACTGAGAGACCTTCTACAAAATATCTGATCAGCATTCATCAAAAAGGACATCAAAAATAAGGAAAATCTGAGAAATTATTATAGCCTCAAGGAGTCTAAGGAAACTTTACTACAAAATGTAATGTGGTATCCTGGATGAGATCTTGAGACAGAAAAATGGCATAGGTTTAATGAAGAAAAGAAAAATAACATGTGGAGTTCAGTTAATAATAAATGCATCATTATTGGCACATTAGTTTCGACAAGTGTACCATAGTAATATAAGATGCCAAAAACAGAGGAATCTGGGTGTAGGGTATATGATAACTCTCTGTCTATACTGTCCTTGAAATTTTTCTTTAAATCTAAAACTATTCTAAAATAAAATTTGTGCTAACAAAAAAGAATGACAAATATTTGAGTTCTCTATTTCCCCACTGAAGCCATAAACCTGATTTAGACTGGTCATGACTGCAGACCCCCACCCCCCCGGCTCTGCCCACCAACTTTCTAGGTGTCGACCTGACCCTTACTAATTTAAAAGCAGCAGCAACAAAACAAAATCTAACTTTGAGATGATTGTCTAGGGAGGTTGAGGTTAAGATTAGGAGTCTTTGTGGTTATATGGCCAGGTCAGTAAAAATACTGACCTGTGAAGACCGTAGTGGTGACTCCATTGAACTATCATAAAGAAACTGATGCCCAGAGAGAACAAGACATTCACTTGGTGTCCTATAAACACTTATGCCTGTTTGCTCATCTCTATATGCCCAGGAATCACCTAGCAGATAGTCAAATTTATGTTGAATAAATGCATGAGTAAATAAGTGAATAAGTAATTGTATCAACAGACTTAGTCAATGGACCAGCTGACTGGTAGCCTGCATAAAAAATAGCACAGAGCCTGGCCACATTGGGCCCTTAATAATTGATAGTTTCCTTTCATAAGAATACATATTTGTATACCAATGGCAATAATGACTGTATTCATGGACATATCTCCTAACCAGGGCTCTTCCATAGAGTCAACCCCTTCTCACCACAAATTGTTCTCCTCCAGAGCCAAGGTGAATGGGTAGGGAGAGGTTGCACTTTTACATGACAAATTAGTGAATAAGATTGAAGAGACAAGCCTCTTTCTGCAGGGGCTAGGAGATAGCAGCTTGAATGAATACCTCATCATTAGGATAAATTTTTTATTTTTTTTTATTTTATTATTATTTTTTTTTTGAGACAGAGCCTTAAGCTGTCACCCTAGGTAGAGTGCCGTGGCATCACAGCTCACAGCAACCTCCAATTCCTGGGCTCAAGTGAGTCTCTTGCCTCCGTTTCCCAAGTAGCTGGGACTACAGGCGCCCGCCACAATGCCCAGCCATTTTTTGGTTGCAGCTGTCATTGTTGTTTGGCGGGCCTGGGCTGGATTCGAACCTGCCAGCTCAGGTGTACGTGGCTAGCGCCTTAGCCCGTTGAGCCACAGGCGCTGAGCCAGGATAAATTTTTTAAATCACAGACTGGGAGGCATTCAGTTTGGAGCCTTGGGATGTTCAGCTCCATTTCTAAATATCACATTGAGATTGAATTGTCTCTCTTTCCCAAAGCTGATAAAGATTGAGATCTGTGTTTCATGCAGCATTTAATGAGGGTGAAATGTTTCTGTTTTTCATTTGCATTTTAAAGCAAAGTGTGCATTCTATGAGTGATCCTGAGGTCTGCCTTTGATGGCCAGCTCTAATCACCCAGGCAGGCAAAGAAATGGGGCAAGACAAACCATTATTGTATAGTTTACCAAAGTTTAAAAGATTTTTAAGAAGCAATGAATTAGCAGCTTTCATTCTGGGTTCTTTAGGGGAACATTTCCATCATTGCAGAAAGTTACATTGCTCTATTCTAGAGGATAGCTTCCAGTGGTTCTTCTGTTTTGTAGGCCCCTCACACAATTATCTATACTGCGTATCTATTAATCAGAATAGGCTATGTTTTGCTGCAATAACAAATAACTTCCAAACTTTGTGGGCTTCAAACAACAAAGGTCTATTTCTTACTCGTACTACAGGGTGTCCCAAAGGTCAACCATAAAGTCATTATACTTTAGAGAAAATGAGAAACTTATTACAAAATTTTACAAAGTGGTGGTCAACATGAAGGGAATATTTTGTAAATAGTTTGTAATGAATAGAATATTTTATAAATAAAGGTACATATAGCTACAATTTCTGATTTTCCCAATGGTTGGCTACTTTTTTGGGTGATCAGTACAACACAGGATCCAGGTTGAGAGAAAACTTACCATTTGGAAAATTGTCAATCGCCCTGACAGAGGAAAAGAAAGCTTTGTGAGTCTTGTAGCAACTATTACTTCCCCAGACCAGAAATGCATGTTCTCCATCCATAACTAATTGGCAGAACAAGTCATATAATCCCACTTAACCCTTAGAGGAACCAAGACTTTCAGAGAGAAAAACTGGCTATCAGTGAGCTAGTCCATTGACTAGGTCTGTACACATGATCACTTACTCATTTAGTTACTCATGCATTTGTTTATCATAGATTTGAATACCTGCAAGCTGAGCCCTGGGCATAGAGAAATGAGCAAGCAGACATGATTCTTGTTCTTATGGAGCTGTCTTAATATTTGCTGGTAAATGACCATCAAAAGAGCAATTTCAGTAAAGGGGGATAGGTGTTCTGGTAAGGAAAGAATAATATGCTTTGGCATCAGCAAAGCAAGAGTTTTCATGTTTATCAGTGAGATAAATCGAACTATGAATATTTGTCCAAGTTAAAGAATCCAGAACAAGTACTGGGATAGGACAGCAGAGGCTTCTGTTTATTTTTCCATTCCCTTCCATTTGCACATTTGCCCCATTCCCAAATGAAGCCTAAGAGAAGTGTGTAACTTGTCCCTGCCAAAAGGTCACCTTGACTGAATGTGCATTGGACTAGTGCCTAGAGTTTGCAGGGGAGCTTGCTTCTGTGGGCACACTGGCTTATACTCACAGAGTCCACCATGGCACTCAGTACTGGCATTCCTGAAGCACAGTCCCAACTGGGTAGCAGGCCTGTGAGCAGGTGGGTACTCTGGGTTTCCACACTGGAGTAGCTAAGAGCCCAGGGCCATCTGAGTGAATCTACATGGCAGTGTGTGAAGAAGCAGTAGGAGAATGGGCAGGCAAGGGCTGCCTGGGTGCCTCATGCTGCCTGCCATGTTCTCTGTGGTTGTCAACACCTTCTTCTTATCTTCAGAATCAGACACATGGCTGAATGTCACAGTTCAGGGCCTATCATTTGGCTCAGAGAGTAGCTACAGATTGCAAGTTTATTAAGTTCCCATTTCCAATGATGTGATTTTTTTTTTATTCCCCTCCACCCCCCCACACCTAAATACTTTCATTTGTTCAAAATAAATGTGCTAGGAGGCAGTGTGGCAGTTCTGAGCATGGACTCCAGGGCGAACTCCTGGCCCAGCTCTGCCATTTGCAGCATGTGACCTTGGGCAAGTCACTTAATCATTTTGGGCCTCGGTTAATACCTACCTCAGAGGATTGTCATAAGGGTTGTGTTGGTTAATAGAAGTAGTGTTTTAAAAGGTGCCTGGAACATAGTAAGCACTCAAACGAGCTGTTATGTTATCGTTATCAGTATTGTTCTTGTTATTCCTAAGCACCTGCTAAGTGCTTAGCAGCACGCTTTTCTGTATTAGAGTTGGAGAATGTACGGGTCAGGAGTACACCTAGCAGATAGTCAGGAGTAGGTCAGGTGGCTGTGTAGGATGGTAGTTATGGTACAAGCTCTGCCAGTTACTAGTTGTGTGACTTTGGGTAAGATATGAAGCTGTCAAGGCTTCATTTGTAAGATGTGGGTAATGACTCCCATGATTTTCATGGGAATTAGCTGTGATGATGTATGTACCTCAGCACCTAGCACCTAGGGAGAATGCAATACAATCCAGCTGCAGAAGTAGTAATAGGAAAGAAGAAGAAACTTTGTGGTGGCCAGATAAGAAGACAAGCATATAGTAGAGGGGGTGGGTTTGAGAAGTGCCAGAAAATGGTAGAACCACTGGTTCCAATAAGGAAGTAGGGACTTCTGAGTAGGGAGATTACAGAAGACTTCTTGTAGGAAGTATTATGGAAGCTGGGCCTTGAAGGTTTATAGGGATTGGCCAGGCAGGAAGCAGGGAGGAAGCATTCCAAATATAGGAAGGGATAGGCCTTGAAGCTCAGGCTAAGGTGATCTCATCTTATTGGGTACACAATAAGGAGCCTTTGAAGGATACTGAGATGGAGAGTGAACTTGGTCACTGAGATCAAAGAAGAAAGTGAGAATGTAATTTCACAGAGCAGTGGGGCCAGCTAAAATGTGTCTCAAATACAGGAGATAAAACTCATAACTGTGCCATTTAGAACACTTACTGTGCACCTGGCACTGTCCTAAGTACTTGGTTTGATGAACTTACTTGATTTTCATAACAATTCCCCTGGATGGGTACTCTTGGTATCCCCAAGTTACAAATGGAACAGAGGGGTTAGTCACCTGCCCAAGATCACACAGTGAGAAAGTCCACAGCTAGGATTCAAACCCAGACAGCCTGGACCTGAGCCCAGGCTCTCCCTGTGCTATGAGATGCCTGCATTTTGTGGGAGACAGGGAAGGAGAGGGTGAAATGGAGTATGCGGAAGTTGGGAGATACTGCTTTCCAAGAAGGAATGGTGGAAGGGGTGGTTTAAAATTCAGTTTGGGAATCCATCTTGGGAATACTTGTCCTCTGAAACACTAGAGAAAGAGGAACTGTGAATGGAAGGAGCCAATGCAGGGTAAGGGCAGTTAAAGGATCTTCTGAGAAGTAACTCTCAGATATTCTAACTTGAGGAAGAGCTGAGAGGGAGGTGGCAGAAGGGTGGTGCTTATTGGGGGTTTTTAAAGGGGAAGTGGGCTTTTGAAACAGAGTCCCTGATCATATAACCTAATAAAATGTTTGCTGTGCCAGGGTAGACAATTTCTGGGAAGGCAGTGTAGCTAGAATTAGACTGGCTGTGCAATTTCAAGCTTTGTCAGTTTCTAGCTGTGTGACATTGGGCATATCACTTAACCTCTCTGTGTCTCTGTGTCATCATTTGAAAAATGAAGCTACCTACCCCATAGGGTCGTTGCAATTTTAAATGTGCTATTTTATGGAGAGGGCTTAGGATAGTTAGCATGATTTTAAGTGGGAGGTATTATTATTATTGTTATTTTTCGTGCAATCCCAGAAATATTTTTATCAACTTCACTGAGGTAGAATTGATCTAGAAAGGACTGCACATACTATATGTGTACAATTTAATAACTTTGAACGTATGCAAAACCCTGTGATACCAGTACCATGATCAAAGAAGTAGACATATCTTTCAAAGTTTTCTTTAGTTCCTTGTTTTTGTTTTGTATGTGGGAGGGACAGGGTGGAAATGAGAACACTTAATATGAAATCTACCCTCTTAACAAATTTTGAAGTGTACAAAACTATATTGTAAATTATAGGCACTGTGTTATACAACAAACACCTAGTTCTTATTCAGCATACCTAAAACTTTACACCCATCAAACAACAAATCTCCACTTCCCCCACATCCCACTCCTGGAAACCATTATTGTTCTCTGCTTGTATGAGTTTGATCATTACAGACATTCTTATAAGTGGAGTCATTACCAGACATCTTGATAGCCCAGGGATACTGGTGGTTGTTGGCCCAAACCTTTCCAGACAAGCTCCACAGCCCAGGGGCTGGAGTACAGGAACATTCCTGATATTTCAGGTTGGTTAACAGAGTGCAAACAATCAATATACCTCTGGTCAACTAACTTCCTTCTTTTTCAAGTGGCAAATTCAAGGAAAACCAAGATAGCCTTTAGAGACAAATTCCTATCAGGAGAACAGATGTGTTCAGTAGAGTGCTTACTACTAAGGTATAAGCCAAGGGGAAACATGAAGTCTTGTAAAAAAAAAGTACTGGATATGCTAACAAAGGAATTTAGTTAATTTGTGCTTCAAACCACAGACGCTACCACCCCCTCAGCAAGATTTCAGTTAGTTTAAAACCCTTCCCCCCAAAGTTATCTGTTTTAGGGAAGACCTTCTGTCTTATCTGGTCCTGCCTATCCACACCACCCCCTTACCTTCACTACAGGGACATAAGAGTTTCTGATCACCAACAAAACTGAAGATATTGAGACAGGTAACTTTCCAGCAAGCTTCTTGTGATAGAGTGAAGTCAAAATGATTCTATTTGAACTTGAGAGCATACTGCGGTGCATTTGTAAGATGTAACACACTCAATAACAATTCACTATATCAGCGATATTTTAGACTAAATCTGTCAGCATCTCAGACTACATGAATTTCAGAGGTACCATCTTGAGAAGCTAGGGAATCACATTGGAGACCTTTGTTCTCCTATTGGCTTGAGTTGTTGGAATTGGCAAGGTCCAGGGAGGAGAAAGTGTGCCCTCCATCTCTCTGATAGATGCTCCATGCAACCAGACCTCCACAGGCTTATTCCACTAACTGATGATTATTTGGATTTATAAATGCCCGTTTGTCTTATAAGAATTATTCCCATATGTCTTTCATTATGCAACTGAATCAGGCCTCCATAGGCCACCTGAATATCTGGAAGCCAGGGGTAGAGATGAGAGAAAAGGGCAGGGGAGATGGGAAGATTCACTAAGTATTTCACCTTCTTTGCAGATTTGCCTAGGAGAAAGATGATCACTTAGGGAACTTCACAAAGAGGGTGTACTTAAATAAAGAAGAGACCATTTGACTTTCTGTAAAAATCTGTCACTCAGAAGGACTATCACTCATCTAATAAGTACTTGTATTTGAGGCTTTCAGCCTTGGCTACACATTCAGACCAGTTAAACCAGAATCTCTGGGAGTGGGGCCCAAGCATCAGTATTTTTAGAAAGTTCCCCAGGTGATTCCAGGTGCAGCTAACAAAATGGTGCTAAGTGCTTTATGCCTATTAATACACTTAATTATCACAAAATCTTATAAGAGAGGTACTGACATTGTTCCCATTTTATAGATGAGGAGCAAGAAGCACAGCAAAGTCCTGTGCTTTGTCTAAGATCTGGCAGCTGGTAAGTTTCAGGGTGTGAATTTGAACCCAGGCCATCTGGCTCCAAAGTCCATATCCTTAGCCAACAGGTTCATTTCCCCTCATGACAGGAGAAACACAAATTCTTGGCAAAGCCCCACACTATAAAGTAGCCATGGAGCAGGGGATGGGGGCCCTGTATCTGCTTTCTGGGAAGCTGAATAAAAGATCTTCCCAAGCAATGCCACTTTATAATTAGTGGTTTAAAATTTTTTTCTACCAGAAAATGCAGACTTTCCCATTCCTCCCACAGACTGTCTGAGGGTAAAATTTCCAACCTTTCCTTTTCTTTCCCATATCCACCCAAAAAAGGTCACGAGCTGGGCTCCAGCAGGAATTAAGTGAAGAGTGGGTGTAGTTTGTCAGCCGAGTCTTCTATTTGTGGTTAAGGTCCAGCCTGTCAGGTTGAAGGCTCACTGACATGTGCGTGGGAATGGAAGGCTTGTCATATTCATGTTTTAAATTAGTCTGCTGCCTTATTAGATGGTCTAAAAGGCTGAGGAAGGAGGATGGGGCTGGAAGGGGAGCTGTATCTGCTTCCAATTCCTCCTCTAAACGAGCCCTGGGAGAGGCTGGGATGCTAGTGAGTAACTTCACTTCCCTCTGGGCCTTGGCTCTCTTCTGTAAAATCAAGAGACAGTTGGATTCCATTAAAGGTCACATGTTAGTTCAGCCAAGAGACTTGTTTGATTTGGCCCCATAGTTTTTTTGAATTTTTTAAATTAATTGCCAGCATTTAAAAATTGGAATTATTTACATACAGATGTAGATTCCCAGCTTCTCTTGAAAAATTGAAAAAAATGTTCTTGACACACTGGGTCCTGTAGGGCTGTGAGCCAGAGTTGAAAAGCAGCTGCTTTCTTTAGATGGGGCGTATTTTCCCCATGTTTCCATTCCCCACCTGCCCAACATCATTGTTTACTTACCTGGCTCTTGCAGGGGCTAGAAATGAGATGACCTTCAAAGTCTCTTCCACATTTTGAGATTCCTTTGTTCATTGGACTTAAAACCTGCAGGCAGAGATGAAATCTTAGAGATTCAGGCTGGGTCAATATTTTCACATTAAGATGGGGATGATCAAAGTAAGGCTAACATTAATACATGGTAATGTTCTCTGTTAGATACTTGCCTAAGTTTTATCTTTAACCTCACCACATATAATTTATAATGTTTGGCATACTTTTTGAGCATTTTTATATTCTGGCTCACTTTTTGAAGACATAAGCAGAGACAAAACAAAAGCCATAAAAGGCTATGAAGAAATTGCATGGTCAATAAGAGAGAGGACGCCAGGATAATGTGTTCTCAGAAGGACACTCTGAAATTACAGAAGAACTGCCTATTCTTCAAAACAAGATAATCTGCAATAAATTCTAAGAAAATATTTCAGGTGGATGCTGAGTCTAAGGTTGTTTTCACAGACTAGATTCAATAAAACTCTCCCATGGATTCTTTATGTAGGAATCGTCAGACAATCATATATCTATTTACTTGAAACCATATGAATTTAAGCATTGTTAACTCTTAGAACTCTTCAGATGAGACAATACTAACAGGTGGTTTTAATCCCCTCTGTCCAGCTGACCACTCACAACTTTCTTCTGTGCATTTCTTTTATTTTTATTGGACTATTTATGAAAATAGAAGTTATATATACAAATATCAAATAGAGTAGAAAGGTGAGAAATGAGAAGTTCATGTCTTTTCTTCTTTTTTAAATCATTTATTGTGGTAAAATGCACATAAAATTTACCATCTGAACCATTTTTAAGTTTTAAGTATATTACTGTAAGTATATATACTGTATATATGTAGTATACTGTTAAGTATATAGACTGTCAGTACTGTTAAGTATATTCAGATTATGTTTTCTCCCTTATTTTAACCCCAAAATTCTTCTATTTTTTAAAAAAATTATATGCAAATTCTTTATTATTTATACAAATATATTACATCTTCCAAAGCTTTCATATCACCATAAACCGATCAATCTTGCTTGTTCTTTTTAGTGGTTGCAGAATATTCCATTTTTATAAATAGAACATAATTTACTTAACCAATTCTTTATAAGTAGATGCTTAGGCTATCTTGAAATTTTGCCTACTATTGAAAAGAAAAAATATATACTATAGTGAATATATTTGGTTCATATTATCTTGGCCTATGGTACAAGTGTATCTTGTGAAAAAATTCTTAGCAGCCCATAAACTGAGATGTTTGTTTGATTGAAACATTTTTGTGTGAAAACGGATATAGCTGCATAATGTGACTTTTTATATTGGGTAGAATAAGCACCATAAATGATAATGGGATAGAAAAATAATTGAAGCAGTAAACTAGACCCTAGAATTAGATGACTTAAGTCCAAATTTAAACTCTGACTGACTAACTGTAAGGCCCTGGTCAACATGCCTCAATTTCCTCATCTGAAAAATGGGGTTAAAAATACTACCTGCTTCTGAGGGTTACTAAAGGGGCTTCTAGAAGAACAGTACCTGGCACATATCAAACACTATATGTATTAGCTATTATTTTAGGTCTCTTAATCATAAAATTTGAGCCTGATATTTTAAACACAATAATATCTCATGAGGCTCACTGCCTATAGCTCAGTGGCTAGGGTGCCAGCCACATACACCGGGGCAGGCGAGTTTGAACCCAGCCCAGGCCTGCCAAACAATAACAACTGCAGCAAAAAATAGCTTGGACTTGTGGTGAGCACCTGTAGGCCCAGCTACTTGGGAGGCTGAGGCAAGAGAATGCTTAAGCCCAAGAGTTTGAGGTTGCTGTGAGCTGTGACACCATAGCACTCTACCGAGGGTGACATAATAATACTCTGTCTCAAAGAAAAAAAAATAGCTCATCAGATATTTTTATTTTAAAAATCTTTAAGATTCCAACATTTTATTCTTTAATTTTATTAACAAAGCATCTGATCCACATATAAAAGCTACCCTGCAAAAGACTTTATCCCTTTTCTGTATTAATCCTTATTTTCCTCCATTTCTTTAGGAATATTTTGGCTTTCCCTTTTTTTTTTTTTTTTAATTTGGCATGGAAAATTATACTTGACTTTTTTTTTCTTTTAGAGATAGAGTCTTACTTTGTCACCCTCAGTAGAGTGCTGTGGCATCACAGCTCACAGCAACCTTCAGCTCTTGGGCTTAAGCGATTCTCTTGCCTCAGCCTCCCGAATAACTGGGACTCTCGCATTTTGCCTAATACTCTTGGCTTTGTTTTGTCAGGTTATCTGTAATGACTCATTTCTTTTAATAAATGAGAATGGAGTAAAAAAATCCCCTGTAGAGTCCTTCTCCCCAGTTGCCCTCCCTGACTTGGGTTGATGGAAAAGAAGGATGCAGTTTTACCAAATGCTCCTCACCCTGGGTAGCCACTGGCTACCTGCCTGGATTTCAATGGTCTTACTTTGTGTCATGGAGCCCAAACCACTCACTCTTTGTTCCAGACTAGCTCTTCTTTGGTTCCTTGTAGCTTATAGGAACCCCCCTCCCATCACTTTTCATTGCTCCAATTAATGATCATTTTTTATAGTGACAAAGGATGATTCAAGTGAAGCAATAGCAATGCTGGCCAGGGAGGGGTTGTTGACAGTAAAGGTGATGGGGTGGCCTGTAGACAGGTCTTTGTGCAGATGGAATCTGTCCAAAGGAGCGGCCACAGCAACTCTAGAGTAAGCCTTCAACCTGGAGCTGTTGCCACAGAATAATAGTTGAAAGGCCTCTGAGCTCCTGCCATTACTTTGTGGCCACAAGGGGTCCCTCTGCCCTAGGTTGTCAGGTGGTGGGCAAAGACACAGTCCCTAAGGTCAGAGAAACAGTAAGGGATCTTGTGGACCTCCATCTTGGAGCCCAAGAAGCAAGTTGACTTTCTGTGAGTAGTTAGAGACGGAAAGAAGTTTTGTGTTGTTTGTTTTTGCAATGCCTCGTGCTGATTTCTGAAAAGGTGTACATTCTAACACAGTGGTTTTGGGCACCCTGAACTGCTCCCACTGAGCTCTGACCTCAACTCTAAGCAGGGTGAGGTGTTGAGAGCATGCTGAAATCAGGAAGATGTCCTTTTGGAGGATTCACCTTTCCAGCTAACAGAGAAACTAAACATTTATTGAAGACCTGCCATGTACCAGACTTTGTTCTAGTACCTGGCAATGAACAGAATAGAGAAACCACTAGCCCTCTGGGAGTTTGTAGACTAGTGAGGGCGATTGTAAATAGATAAACAGCCAATAGGATTGGTGATGATAACTACTGTGAGAAAAATACGCAGGATAAGAAAGGTCAAGAATGACAGGAGCAAGAAAGTGAAATAAAAGGGATCATATTGAAAATAAATAAAACTATCTCTACTTGCAGATGACATGATGTTATAGTAGAAAATCCTAAATAATCCACTAAAACACTATGAACTAATAAACAAGGTGTTTAGGAAGGTTACAGTATACAAGATCAACACTTAAAACATGATATATTTGTATACACTTGAAATAACAACATGAAGAAGAAATTGAAAAAACACTAACACTTGCAATAGCATCAAACAGAATAAAATACTTCAGAATAGGTGCGGCACCTGTGGCTCAGCTGGTAGGGCACTGGCCCCATATACCAAGGGGTGGTAGGTTCAAACCCAGCCCCAGCCAATGGCCAAACTGCAACAAAAAAATAGCCAGGTGTTGTGGCAGGTGCCTGTAGTCCCAGTTACTCAGGAGGCTGAGGCTAGAGAACTGTGTAAGCCTAGGAGTTGGAGGTTGCTATGAGCTGTGATGTCACAGCACTCTATCGAGGGCAGTAAAGTGAGACTCTGCCTCTAAAAAAAAAAAGAGAGAGAAAGAAAAAACTTCAGAATAAATTTAACAAAAGAATTTTTAAAAATGTACTTAGAAAAATACAAAATACTGGTGAAAGAAATTAAAGAAGCCTAAATAAATGAAAAATGTCTCATATGTCCATAGATCAGAAGATATGTTGTTAATAGGATAAACTTACAGGTTAACTGGATAGCCACATACAAGCCATAAACTCTTAGAGAAATGGTTGAACCTTGTCTCATGTACAAGAGAATGGATGTGGGTCTTTAGTTCCCACTATGCACAAATATTGACTCAAAATAAATCAGAGACTTACATGTGAGAGTCTAAAATATAAAATTCTTAGAAGAAAACATAGGGGTAGATCTTCTTGACCTTGGATTTGCCAATGGATTCTTTGATATACTATCAAAAGCAACAAAATAAAAAATACATAAAATGCCCTTTATTAAAACGAACAATTTGGGGTCTTTAAAAAACATGATAAAGAGTGATAAGACATCCACAGAATAGAAGAAAATATTTACAAATCATATATCTCATAAGGGAATTAAATCTAGAATATACAAAGAACTCTTCTCACAGCTGACTGAGAAGACAAATAGCCCAATTAAAAATGGGCAAAAGATCTGAATAGGCATTTCTCAAAAAATGATGCACAGAAAAGCACATGAAAAGAGGCTCAATTATCACTGGCCATGAGGAAATTGAAAATTAAAACTACTTCACATCCTGTAATAAAAAACCTCTATAATCAAAAAGATAATGAGTGTTGCTAGGATGTGGAAAAATTGATGTGAAGGTAGAATAATGCAGCCACTTTGGAAAACAGTTTGGCATTTACTCAAACAATTAAACATAGTTACCATTTGACAAAGAAGTTTTACTCCTTGGTGTATACTCAAGAGAAATGAAAACATATCCAGATGAAAACTTTTACATAAATATTTACAGCAATGTTATTCATAATAGTCAAAAGATGGAAACGGCTCAAATGTCCATCAGTTGAAGAATGAACAGACTAAATGTGTTATATCCATACAAGAGAGTATTATTCAGGCATAAAAGGGAATGAAGTACTGATACCTGCTACTGTGTGGATCAAGGACTTACTTGTGAGAGCCAAAACTGTAAAACTCTTAGAAGGGTGGATGAACCTTGAAAACATGTTAAGTGAAAGAAGCCAGTCACAAAATATTACATATCATATTATTTCATGTGTAGGAAATGTCCAGAATAAGCAACCATAGGAAGACATAAAGTAGTATAGTCGTTGTTTATGGCTGAGTTTAGACTGGGGTGGACTTGAGAGTGATAAATACAGGTGTCAGGTTCATTTTTGAGGTGATGAAAGTGTTCTATGATTATGGTACAACTCTGTGCATATACTAAAAAACAAAACAAAACAGTGAATTGTGTAAGGACAGTCTCTAGGTTACAAATGAGATAGATTCTGTGCTTTTCAAATATTTCCACCCCCATTGGAATCAGAATAGCAGCAGAGTGGCACATTTTATAATTTCTGGAAGGCACTAAGTGAAGTTGAACCCAAGGCCCTCTGATAAAGTCAATCTAGTCAAGTTCTAATAAATGGGGATGGACTTTCCCCATAATTTTACAGTAATCAGAGGTGAAATGTGGAATCTTCATTTGGCTGGGAAGAGGTTGACAGCTGATTGGCAGAGGTGAGAACTGGCTGAGCACTGTTGTCAAAGTTCTGGGCTCGATTGGTTCAGTTCCTCTCTTTTTTCTGCCCATTCAACTTCAATCTCAATTTCTTTCTAGCAGGAAGCTGGTCTGTGGGATCTAGAAATGAAATGGGGGAGAAAAATGGTTAGGGGAATCAAGGCCAAGTTTCACTTTTAACACTAATACAGCAAATCCACTATTTGTACCTATTATATTCTGTTTAAAGGAACACAATTAGAAGATCAATAAAAATAATTTATTTCGGTAGGAAAATGACACACAGGATAGAATTCAACCCCTGAGAGTATTTATAAAGCTCTATGTTAATCTCCCATCTACTCTTTACCCTGTACTGGTTCAAGTACTCTATAAGCCTTTTTAATAGTAATAGTAGTAAACATTTTTGAAAACTTGTATACTCCCTCTTCTTCTCAGGGCAACTCACTCAATTAGGATGAAGTGGTTGCTGGAATCAGTAGAAAGTAGAAGTAGTTCTGGCAGCCCCAGGCCTACCCCCACGCACAGAGTGTACCACACCCTGGGAGGGTGGGCATGCCACACCCCAGCAGGCCTCTGGCTGCTGTTCCTTTCACAGCCCTGGAGGATCCTCTGAACCATGGAAGGGGCCCGTGCAAGTGAGGAGGCCTGAAACTTAAGCTCCGTTAGTTTTCAGGTAAATTCACCACTGCTTTTGATCCATATTATAAGGATCTTTTGTTCCTATGAGGCAGGGACAAATTGTTCAATTGACCCTATGATCCCTTCATGGTTCAGAGAGTTGGTATTATTACTGTCCCTTACAGGTCAGGGAACTAAAGATGACAGAGGGAAGTATCTCCCCAAGTCCTACAGCCAGCCAGTGTGTTGGGGAGCCGAGATCCCCACCAGCCCTGCCAGGGTCCTACTAGGGCTCGCAGCCGCTAGTTCCATTGATTTGGTCTCTCTGACCAGGAGAGGAGAGAAGCTTTGGCAGAGGAGGCAATGGAGAACCTTGGCAGTTTCTCCTCCTAGCCTTCCTCCTGCCCTGACTTTCCATTAGCTGAAGACCATCTACCCTTCCCCATGTGTGGTCTATGGGTTTTGTGCTTCACAAATTTTCCCTTTTCAGTGAGGTCCTTGGTGAAAAGCCCACTTCCTTTGCTCCTAAAGTTGGTAGGAATGGCATGCCCCAATGGTCCTGAGGCTCTGCCTGAGTCCTTCCACCAGTATGATTTGGCCTATTACCTCCTCACACAGAAATGGGCGTAGGTCCCATCCCTGTACCCCTACATTCCTTTCATATCTTACTAATTTATTCGTTCAACAAATAAGTATTGTCAACTTTGTGCCTGACATTATGATAAGGATAGCTAGGGGCACCATGAGGCTTCCTCAGTGTGGGCATATGCCATGGGGAGTACAGAGCAGTGCCCCTCTGGGATGGGAAGAGTCTCTTTAAGAGATGGGGTCTTGCTCTGTCACCCAGGCTGGGGTGCAGCAGCTATTCACAGGTGTGATCATATGCACCACAGCTTACCTCCTGGGCTCAAGAGATGCTCTGCCTCAGCCTCCTGAGTGGCAGAATTATAGGCTTGTGCCACCATAAGCTCTATGATAGTCAGTTTTATGTGATTAGGTCAAGCTACAGTCCCCAGTTGTTTAAGCAATCACTAATCCAGTTGCCACCACAAAGACATTCTGTGGACATGGTTAAAGTCCATCATCAGTTGACTGGAAATTTTCCTTGATAATTTGGGTGGCCTGATTCAATCCATTTAAAAGCCTTAAGAGCAGGACTGATGTTTCTATGAAGAAGAAAAACATTATGACCAGAACTGCAGTTCCAGCTTCTGCTCAAGAGTCCAGCCTTCCCTTCCTGAAGCCTGCCCCATGGACTGTAAACTTGCCCACACTGCCTGCAGGGTCACCAGCTCTTTACAATACATCTTGTAATACATGTCTCTTGCTGAACCTGTTAATCCCCAGATATACACCTTGCTCAATACTTATGAAGTTATCTGTTTTGATCATACTCATTTTTTCCAGCCTTCAGCTTGCAGAGGAAGACAAGAGAAACATCAAGCTTGGCAAAGCAACTTTGTTGTCCTCATTCATGATCTCACCTCAGTGAAACCTGAGGCAGGGTTACCATTTAGGGTGACTTCAAAGTTTCCCAAAATGAATTGAAAATAGGTATGGAGCTCAGGATGAGAAAATCAGACACTCTACTACTGCTGGCCCTGATTTGATGAGCCACCAAGAGGCCATGGGGCCCTGAATAGCGCTCCCAGGGAAGGCATTACTCCCACCAACCAAACAAAAGTATGTGACACAATGTGTGGATTACACACAAGATAGCCATCCCAGCTTTAGTTGCTTGTAAGCACCACTGTCCTCTATTTTAGACTTCAGTTGGTGCCTGGCTTGTGCACAATTCATGTCTATCAGGAAAACATCTGAGGAATGGTATTGTCAAAATCTGTCCTGGGCTCTAAAAACTTAGGTTTCTATTTCCTGCTGTATAAAATTTGAGGAGTGGACTTCCCAAGGTTTTTCCCAATGCCAACATTCTTATGATTCTCTTTGATAAACCTGTCAGTTTCTACCACCAACTAGAGTGTTCTTCAAAGTAAAAAAAATGTTTGGCCATGGATTGGGTGGGCTATCCTCAGAGAATCGGAATGGTGGAAAATACACCTCATCAGGAGGTCAACTCCAGGTTGTGGGGGGCTACAATTCCCCAGAACATCACAATTTACCTCTGAAAGACATTTGCACAATTATGGCAATTCTTCCGAAATGGAAAAGTCTGCCAATTACTGTTTATCACAGTTTCTCTGTTTGCTTTTCAAGTAGCAGATTGTGGAGGAATACCTTCATTGCTGAGATCATATTGGTTTTCTCGATTCTCAGTGAGTCAACAGTGACCTGAGACTAGGAACCAATAGACACAGAACTTCCTAGAAAAGGACGACCTGTGTGAGGGAAAGGAGAAAGGAAGCCTTTCAGTTTGGATTGGGATTAGTTTGATTGAGTACTAAAAAGCAACCTAGAAAACAGATAAACTAATTCTCTGGCAAATTCCACCACAAAGGCACGTATCAACAAAGATCAGGGCCTCTCAGATCAGGGAAATGTCCACCACAGAAATTAGTTTCAATTTCCCACTGCCACAAACACCCTGAAAGGCACAATGCAGTTTCTAACCAACGGTCACATTGACCCAGTGTGCTGTGTGCGCTTTAGAATGGCCAGGGACCTCCCATCCATCTGTAGACCAAAAAACAAACAAAAGAAACAGGTTCCAGTTATTTCATGGATTTTTTAGGACTTGATCCTAAATCTTTATAGATGATGTGATAAGGAACCAAATACAAATTATATTTGAAACCCTGCCTGAATTCCTAGTGGCTTTCAGGCTTTTGACCACTCAGACCACTCAAAGTATAGCTGCTTGAATGCCCAAACCAGTTTTGACTTTGAAAGAAGGTCCTCCGAGCACAAAGGTGGGATCCACGGTCCAGGAGGGATAAGAGGCTCTGCGCTGTCAGGCTTGCCTGGCCAGCCTGCCCTTGGCTGCGTGGAGTCCTGCCAAGCCCACAGTTGCTGGTTCTGTCTATACACTCGCCTGCCCCAGTTGTCAGCCATGAAAAACATCCCCAGCTGTCCAGGGTGAGAGGGGACACAGACAAGAGACTACAGGGCCTGTGTATGTTTGTGCCTCAACTTTAAAAGCATGGCCCTGCATAACAACAGGAGCAGTTTAATTTAAATCTCTCTAGAGTTCATACTTAGCTCTTTTCTTTTCTTTTCAAAATTACACCTTGTTGTTCTTTCTTTCTGGGTTATGTTTACATTTTCTTCAGAATGTGTGGTTTCCATCTCATGCAGCAGATCTAAGGTAATTTCAGCATTGTTTCTAAAAATGTCATTTTCTGCTTCTTTCTCACCCTCTGTTTTTTGTCTTTGGATAATGTGGCTATTTAGCCACATAACACATAGAGATTCTCTTCCCAATGCTTTATTTTAACATTACCCAGATCAGATATAAGTCAGCAAAATACTCGTTTGGCTCTAATATGAAATCTGATAAATAGGTTAAGATACATTGTCTGAAACAATATGGTAGACCATTGCAATTTTTTTGCCTGTATATTTTTTGGCATAGGAAAAGTTATGACACCAGATTTGGGATATGGTCTCTTATTTTCTTAAGTAAACTCTAACAGTTGTTATTTATCCAAACCCAGGGGACTTCAAATGCTGATACTTCATATCCTCAATATGACTACGTATGTAATCTGGAAATAGATAAGCCTTCATTTCATAAATATGCTTATTGCTTCTTGCTGCTGGCACCTTGATGTTGAAATGATCTATTATTCTTAGATTATGTTTTCCATTCTCAAGTAATCCTAAAGCTAGCTCAATACATTTAAGTTGGTTATATTGCTTTCAAATGGATTTCCTGAACTGCTAGTAACAAGTACTTTGCTCTCTTTTCATGATACTCCACTTCTATTTATAGCCAAGAGATGATCGGAAGCCAAGGTCAAGGATAGTTGTTATTTGGTCAAGTCCAGCTGTCAAGTGCTGATTGGTAACTGGCAAGGTGTGGCGACTGCCATCTGGCCATGCTGTGGTCCTGATAACACCGCCAGCGTTGTTTAATTCAGGCAAAGGCAGTTAACTTCAGCCTGCTCTGCAGACGCAAACCTGAGGTATTTGGGACATCTCAGCCAAATTGGTTCCTGAGTTCAGACAGGACCTGAAAATTAAAAACAGCGCTGTCTGAGTCATGGGGGTCTGTCATGACACACTTTGCCTTTGTTTAGGATTCAGAGACAGAAACATGTGTATCTCAATCCCTTTCTGACAAAGTGTGTTGAGTACTTTTGCCAAACATAAATGAGAAAACCTATTTTTGTAGTTCAGAGGGATGAATACTTTCATGACTCTTTAAGTACCGGAAGAGAGAGATGTATTAAATCAAACATATGAATTAATATGGCATCCTGGACACAGTATCTTCCAGAAATTAGATCAGCCCTAAAAGAAATTAGGCTATGAATAAGTTAAATATATATTTCAGGGGGAAATAGATCTTAAGGCACTGTTTTAAAATGATGAATTAATGCTATTAAATGGCCTGACACTTACAAGGGTTGAGGGTCTGGTGGAAAAAAATGCCTGCTCTAGTGGCTAAAGCTTTACTGGGATTGATATTGAGAAATCTTGGCAAGATTTATGCAGATCCTGCTTTGTACTTGCAAATTACTTTCACAATAATTTCAATCATCATTAATCAGCAGGCATTGTGTGAATGACAGATGCTATGTAATCTCTACAAAACAGTCCTCAGGATCTGATATTCCATATAGTCCCCCCCTCCTCCCTGTCCAAGGAGCAACAAAGCCCACTGTCTTCAGCATCATTCTGAGAGAGCTTGGAATACTTCCCTTTTTTTAGGAGAGGAAGGTGAATATGAATAAATGGTCCCTGGAAGCCAGGATGACCCCTGACCTCAGTTCCTCTCTAGGAAGTGGACTCAGGTAGGTGATATGACAGGGATTCTTCCATCTTTCCCTATGGGAGTTTATAGGGAACTGGGGCTCCTTTCCTGGAGACAGCCATTTTTTTGAGGATAAAATTTAGCAAGAGCTAGGTGTGGTGTCTCATGCCTGTATTGTCAGCTACTCAGGAGGCTAAGGCAGGAGGACCACTTGAGCCCAGGAGTTTGAGGTTGCAGTGAGCTATGACTGCAATACTGCACTCTAGCCTCAGTGACAGAGCGATACTCCAACTCTAAAAAAAAAAAAATAAAAAATTAATAAGCTTCCTTCCTCATAAAAATGTTATTAAAGCTCTCAGAATACAGATTTTTTTTTTTTATATTCTCATGTTCTTGGCCCCCTTTTTTTAAGGAAAACCATGTGGTTTGGTGGCCAAGAACATCTACTCTGGGGCCTATCTATGAGGCCCCATATTGAATCCTATCTCTGCCGTTTACTCTGTGACAGAATGTCAGCTGGGGGAGCAGGGTGTGGTCCCTGAGCCCTGAATTTCTCTCTGCCTAGCATGGGCACAGATGCTCACTGGGATGAGCACAAGTAAGATAGGCTATGGGTCAGCTTCACTGCCAAGGCTTTAGCTGTTACCCATCCGTTTCTCTCCCAATCATCCTGGAGGGAATCTGTAGTTAAGAATCTCTATATGGGTATATGTAGCAGGTCTTTGCCAAAAATTTATTAGTTGTATGATTAAATTTAAAGACATCTCTAACAAAATCCCAAATAGTCGTACTGGTAGCCTTTTCAGTTGTGTGTAAGAAGTGATCATGTTTCTGATGGGTTCTCATATGAGAAACACCACACACAAAAAGAAATCCCAAACTGTTAGAGCATTTCATTGATAAAATATGTTTTACTATAAGGATTATGAAGGGAAAGTTCATAGAAAAGGAAATACAAATGGTTAATGAATTTAAAAATATTTTTATGTTACTGGTAGTTTTAAAAAATGCAAATTCATGGGTGGTGCCTGTGGCTCAAAGGAGTAGGGCGCCAGCCCCATATGCCGGAAGTGGTCGGTTCAAACCCAGCCCTAGCCAAAACACACACACACATACACACACACACACACACAAAATGCAAATTCAAAGAATAATGAAATCTAATTGTCACCTATCAATTTTGCAGATTTAAAAAGAAAATGTACTACTAGGAAGGATGCAGAAAGATGGGCAATCCCATTCATGGCTGGTGGGAAATTTGGCACAATCACAGGGAAATTATTTGTCAACATATAATAAAAGGTCTTTAAAATGTTCATATCTTCCAATGTATTCATCCATTTTTATCGTATTTTATGTATTTATTTTTTAATATTAATGCACACTTTTTATTATATTAAAATCAGGCAATGATCTGACAATCAAAAGTCTGCTTATGGAATACTGTTATGTTAGGATTTAACATCCTGTTTACTTACAGGATGTTAAATCCTTAGAACTAACGTTTTCCCCAGAAAAAGATTAATGGAAACATCAATTGCTTTCCAGACGTTTGACAGTTGCTGCTCAAAAGGTGGTTTTACACAAATACTAAATTAAAAAAAAAAACAAACCTTTAGTACCCAATGAATTGCTTTTATTTCAGTATTCATCCACATTTCAACATTTAGTGGTCCTGAACAGAACATGAAAAAACAGCAATTTTCCAGGAAGTCAAGCCCGCCAATTTTGGGGATCAGCTGTGCACACCCAGTTCATTTTGGATCCCTGCCGAGGATTGGATCATGCAAAGCAGCAGCACCAAAACCAAAGTATGCACTGAATTCAAGGTTTTCTTATTCCAGTTGTCAAATTCCAAACTAGACCTCAATCAATTGCAAGGATGACAAAATGAGAGGCCTGTTTAAAACTTCTTCGATTTTTAAAAGCAAAAGCAATTACAGGAAAACAAAACAATTCAGATGAATTGTGTGTGCTTACAAGTGTCTTCATGTAGGCTTTCTCCAAGTTACCAATGACTCTGAGGGCTGGCATGTCTGAGTAACCCAAAACCTAAGCTGAAAAAGTGCATCAGCTGATGATGACAGCAGAGGTAGCAGGTCTGAGGACCCAATTCATTTCCCAGGTGGGTGGAATGAATAAATGTGGTTCCAAAACTAAACAAGGAAGGTCAGAGACTCTTTCCGACCTTACCTGATGGCTTTTGGCCAAAGCAAGGAAGTGTCATGGAAAGTGTTGGGTGGTGACAATGCAAAGTGGGACTTGAGCAGCACCCCTCAATAAAGGTGGGGGAGAGAAGATATGGGGAAAGCCCTGAATTCTTCACTGAAGGCCAATCTCAGAGGGGAGCAGAGGGGCTACAGTCTATGCTTTGGCCAAGGGCAGGAGTGGAGGAAAGTGGGAAGGGGATGATGCCTTGGAAGCGGACATCAGTTAAGACTTAAAGAAATCAGGGGTGCAGGCAAAACGCCCCCACACCCAGCAGTAGTCCCACAGGCTGTGACCTGAAACCTTCATGTCTACTCTAACAAGCCCCCAAGCTAGAGGCCTGTTGCAGGGAGGGGAGGAGACAGGAGCAGGGGAAATGAGAAAAGGCAGAGACCCCAGGTCATGTAATCAGCAGCAAGGTGATTGTGTGATGTGTCTTTTCACAGTTGAGTTAGATGTGCCCCACCAGTTATGATGGGTAAATATACTTTCTTGATCCCAGAAGTTCAGCTATGTGGACAGTGGTTACTCTTGATGGGATAATTTGTTATAGCATAACTTATATATTTCCAATGGACAAAAAATCAGTATTATTTATAGTATCTTAAGATAAATTGCCTTTGAATGAGAACTTCCTTTCCAGTACTTTGAGATCTACAAGATGTATCTAGAGAATTTACTACTGTGGAAAATGAAGACTGCCTAAATCGAATGGAGGGGGAAGGGAATGGCCTGTGGTTTTTCTTTTTGATTAATTGCTGTAACAGTCATTTAGGCAGCCGAGGGAGTTTCATATTTTCTTTAGACATCATTAGGCACTGAAGCTCTGCAAGACAACTTTGATGCTATATGAATTCTGCCGTTTTGCTAGAACTGATACAACTCTTGAGTCCACCACTCCATTAGAACTATTAACTCCATTCATATTAATTTTTGTTATAAATCTTACACAGGGAGTGCTTCTGGGTATTTAGGTCCACATTCTATTTTAAGGCTGTATATTCAGTTTTCATAAATTGTTCTTGGAGGCCCAATTATCATCCCTGTCCATCCTGTAAGTGTGACCCCAGCTAACTGTGCCATCTCCACTCCTTTCTGGGCTTCTTCGAGTTCTTCCAACAGTCGGAAGTTGTGAGGGACTTTTACACCCGAGCCTGTAGTGGTTGTCATCTCGCATCACTGTCCTTTAAATCACATTTTTAAAAAAGTGAACAGAAAGTTATATTCAAAGATACCCGGGGGAGAATGGGTGGAGGGAGGGTGATTGGTGGGATTACACTTACGGTGCATCTTACAAGGGTACAAGTGAAAATTACTAAATGTAGAATATAAATGTCTTCATATAGTGATTAAAAGGCCATGAAGGCTATGTTAAATA